>OY728163.1:657896864-657899364 GCA_963277665.1 Viscum album
TCAATGTGGGACCTTTTTAATCCGAATCTCATTTTAAAATAAAGTAACATTTCTTTACTTTCCATGAGTGCCCCTCCTCTCCTCTTATAAAAGGCCGCCACCTCTACCTCCTTACCCACACTTCCAAAGCCTTTGGCTCGGCCAACCCCTGCCCATTTTGTCTCTCCACATACCTCTCTTACTCATTGAAGCCACAATTTGGGTAGAAGTCTTCCCAAGGAAGCCTTTGAGCTCAAATATAAGAGAGTTACCTGATTTTAAGGTGATGTCTTCACTTGTGTTCTTTTGTTTTATTTTTCTTCTCCAACCCCCTAAACTCTTTTTATTCATTTATTTTGTAACAACTCCAGTATCTTAAATATACTAGTATGTTGTTTTAAGAAGGATTCGAGCTACACTTACACACACCTATATCTAATTGTTAAAGAACATACTGTTTCTGTGGATGGTGAATTTCGGCCTCCCGAAATGATGATTGTTCAACATTCTTTTAACACCTTCAAAGGTGGCCATTAAGATGACAATATATTTATATATGATATATAATATGTTTATGTTTTCCTTAAGCTTCTGTATTTTTCATTTTGGGCATATCTTTATGGTTTCCATTATGGTTAAACACCATATCTTCATTTAAGGAAGTGCGGACTACCGCCCCCTCAAAGTGATTTGATTCGTTAATACCATATGTGGGACGTATAAAGGATGGAGTTATGATATTATATATGATATTACACTGGAATTATAATATACCTTTATATCATTATGATTCCATTCTATAAAATACGAAATAGAAATGAATGTAGCATTCATGCGTACGTACGCTTACCGTCTCCATGAACGGTGCATTTCATTTCTTACCTCTAAATGATTATGTAATATTATAAATGCATGAATGGACTGGATATATATGACATATATGATATCTACATCTTGAATACCATTCTGGATATAATGGATACATGAACAACTTGTAATTATAAAGGGTTTATTTTTGACTCAAGTACCAATGGTCATTTAAACGACTGTTATTAACATGAATAATTACATAGTGTTAATGACCTGGCAATAAGTGATATAAAAGGAATAATGAACTTGAAAAAGGTTTTTAAACAAGTAGAAATTAACTAAAGTTTATTATTCAGGAGATTAAAGAACGACTGAGTCAAGTCGGACCCGAGGTATGGGACTTCGTCTCAATCTCCTTTCATTGAGGCATATTTTGTTTTATACACAACCTTATTTTATACGGTGTATAAACCCCTTTGAATTTTACGTTTATCCAAAAGGAATCTTTTTTATACGAAGCGTTTTACTAAACGACAAAAGGGAATGTTTCTGTCGTACGTATGCAGCGACAATGACTTCTCCGCCGCCGTGACCATTATTTGAGTTTCAGCTTCCTCTACAAGCCATACCTTTTTTTAAAAGAAAAATAAATATCATGTTTTACTTTTCTTTTATTTTGGTATTAAAAATGGTTTTAATAATGTTTTTATATCAATGTGTTGTATTGATATGTTATGATTGAAAGGTGGAAATGTTATGTTTCCTTTATGCATGTTTTATGTGATATGATTATGTTGAGGTTCTTGGACATTATTATGAAGACGGGTGGTTCCGTGATAAACTAAGGGCGGGTGAGCCCGATATAGCTCTCCAATGCATTGGGTAACGCGAAGCAGTGAAACATTAAGGTTTCTCCGAAGAGTTTTAGGGAATATACTGTGATGGGTATTCCAAACGTAACCAAGAGGGTTACTCCCTACGTAAGAATGTTATGAATGCCTCAAGTTACCTTTATGTCTTATGATTTCTATGATTTATTCATGATTTGATGAGGTATGTTAAAGTGCTTATGTTTTATGGGTAAAGTATGATTTCATTCTTATGTATATATGAAGTTATGTTTCCTTTCCATATTTTTATAACCCATACTGATCTTTTTATGCTAATCCCAAGTTTTTTTTGAAATGTTTTTCACAGTTCAAGGGAAAGGTATATGATATGATGATAGTGTCAAGGAAGTGTCAAGAAAGAATCCATGTTTTATTTTAAATATGTTTCCTTTGATGGGAAAAATGAATACTAACTTCTATGTAACCACTTTGTTTAAATGTGGAATGTAATGCATGTTTTATGTTCCAATTATCTAAAACTCTAAACCTGAAAAGATCCTCAAGGTGTAATCTTGTAATAACTCAAGATTAAGTAAGGTTTAAGGTCGGGGCCTTATATAGATACCTACATGCATGCGTGAATCCATCAATCAATATATCCACACATGAATACATACATAAACACATAAATGCATATATAGATACATAGATACATACACGTAGACAAACAAACAAACAAGCATACAAACACACACACACACACACACACACATACGTATATAGATACATACATACATACATACATACATAAAAACAAACACACTAACACACATAGATACATACATACATTCATACCAACACACCGACACACACAGACATAC
>OY728163.1:657904364-657909364 GCA_963277665.1 Viscum album
GGAGCGGATGAGGACAGCTCAGAGCCAGCAGAAGTATTATGCTCATAGGAGGCGGATGCCACTTGAGTTCGAGGATGGCAACCACATCTTCTTGCGGGTCTCCCCTCGGCGTCGATTACGAAGATTTGGATGAGGCGGCAAGTTGTCTCCACGCTTCATCGAACCATTCCAGGTCCTCAGCAGGATTGGTGAGGTGGCTTATCGGCTAGCTCTACCACCTCAGTTGCACCAGATGCATGACGTTTTCCACGTATCCCAGCTGAGGAGATACGTGCACGACCTGACGCATATCATTGACCATGGGGAGCTGGACGTTGATGATGGGGCGACTTTTACAGAGGTCCCGGTGGAGATTGAGGATCGACAGGAGAGGGTCCTATGTGGACGGTCGATCCCTCTAGTGCGCATCAGATGGCAGCACGTGATCCTCCAGGAGAGCACTTGGGAGCGGGAGGCTCAGATGCGTGCTCAGTACCCAATTTTGTTCCTGTAGTTTTTGATGTATCTTTATGGGGACGTAAAGACTTGAGGTGGGAGTGATGTAAAGACCCGAAAAATTCAAGGGAATTTTTTTTCTTAATTTTCTTGGGAAGTTTACAAGAACACAGTTTCTAACGGCACCTAGTTCCAAGGCCCGGTGTGCCCAGAATCTTTTTCTGAAGTTTAGCTCGGGTACGTTTCATGAACGAATGAGCGGGTTTTTCTAAATTTTGAACCGGTGCTCGGAATCGAATTCTGAGGGCACTGATGGAATCGCAGCGCTAGTAATTGCTTAGAAACACCTTTTCCAGAGTTGCGTTTACTCTGGTGTGGTTTTTAAATTTTCCAGTAAAGTAAATGAATAAAATTAATGGGTCGCACCATTTATCTTATTTTACGTTGTTTAACCTATATTAAGGGGTTAAAGTGGGACCCACAATATCCTACACCACTAGGTAGGATATTTTTGGGGTGGGGCCCACACGAGCCCCACCTTTTCTAACCCCCTCCTTTAATTAAGAAACACACCCGCACCCCCCCTTTTAATGAAGTCAAGTCTTGCGTTTAATCTGGATATTGAACGTCTCGTTAATTCGGCGGTTTTAAACTCCTTAATTAATTGATCGTTTCTTTTCTTTTTGAATTTCAAAGAGTTGGTTTGAGTGTTAATAAAATAAGATGACACTTATTTTATTTGGGTGGGAACTTGTTGCGTGGAGAGGATTTGGAGAAAAGCCTTATTCTTCGACGAAGAACGCGAAGAATGTGAAGAACATAAAGAATGCACCGATATCTGACGAAGAACGCCAAATCCTCGGAGATCGACTACGCGACGTTGTGTACCGCGACGCCAATGACGCTTCTTCCGCGATGCTTCTTCCGTGACGTTCCTTCTCCGCGACGTGACGATCCCCCTTCTGCGACACCTTCTTCTGCGACGTGCTTTTCCGCGACGAACCCTCAATCGACGACACTTGAGGTAGGGGTTTTGATTCAATTAAATATTTGTGATTTATACCCTCGGAATATGTTTAAAATTTGTCGGAAGCCTTTTTAAACCGCTAACGCGGTGGGTGCGGACCAACGAACAAGTCTGAACCCACCGTCTCTTCGTTCTTGGTGTGCGGATTGGCGGGCGACGATGAAGCAGGCCACACGGGCGTTGTGAGGTCCTTGCAGTGAAGGATGGGTCCCGGGAGGGCCGATGGCGAAGACGGCAGGAAAATCCGACCACTGGAACTTGTCCGGTGGTCCGCGGAGCACTCCGCTGGCGGCCGACACCGGCCGCCAGGAGGCGGCGGCGCCCGACGCGCCGCCGGAATGGGCCGCCGCGGCTGAAGCTGCGACGACAGGCTGCTGGTCCCACGATCGCGCAGGACCAAAGGGGCCGGGACGTGGCGCTCGGCCGTGTTCGTTGACAAGGAGCGGCCCCCCATGGGGTCGTGGTTACTCGCTGGTGGGGGGTAGCGTGCCACCCCACAACGCTCGGACGAAACGGTCGAGCCGCATGGCCGGACCACCATTCCGGGCCGCCCCAGTCGGGTCGGGCCGCACCCAAGCGGTCCGGACCCGGTCCCGGGTCGGGTTGACCCAGTTCGGGCTGACCCAGGGGGTACTGGGCCGGGTTAGACCGGGCCAGAACCCCCCTAACACCAGACGTTTTCGGTCTGTTACCCATAACATGGGCTACAGACCTCCAATCGACGCACCGTCAGTTGCGTAGAAATCCTTGGATCGAGGCGGCCGTTTTGGTATATTACAATCAAGGTTTTGGAGTACTTTGGGTTCGGCCGGGCTGGTTTGTACACGAAACCAACCGGGCCCTCGGAGCGGAAACACTTATAACTTGAGCTTCGGACGTCCGATTGACGTGTCGTCAACTTTGTTGGAATACATTATGTGAGAAGGAACTTTTGGCTTAATCCGCTCAAGGTTTGGACACAGTTGGAGTACGTTTGGGTTAGTTTTGACTTAAAAACCAACCGAGCCCCTCGAACGAAAAAGCCAATAACTCTCAGACCGGGCATCCGATTGACACGCCGTCTGCAACGTTGAGTTCCTATTGACGATACATAGCTTTTAGATAAATCAACTCCGGAATATGTGTTAGTTGATGTATCATCCCCTCAGCTCGTGGAGTGCACCCTCCCGAACAAGATTGTTGTGTGCGGGAACCCTAGAGTTGGCTGCGACTGCGACGACGATGACGACTGTGCAGAAATCCTCCGTGGATTCGACGGCGTCGACTACAACACTCAGCGATCCTACGTGGATCAGTTCTACCGATCTTGTGTGGGTCAGCGCTCAGCGGTCCTGTGTGGGCCAGCGCCTACAGATCCTGTGTGGGTCTGATCCTGTGTGGGTCATTGCGGGGGTTAGTTACCTATAGATCCTATGTGGGTCAGATCCTTTGTGGGTCATTGCAGGGGTTAGTTACCTATCGATCCTGTGTTGGTCAGATCCTTTGTGGGTCATTGCGGGGGTTAGTACTTATCGATCCTTTGTGGGTTCGACGACTTACATGAATCAGTGGCTATATCTGATCATCTCTATCGTCATACGAATAAGTATACCTGTGTGAGCTGTATCTTGACTTTCAATCCTTACATTCAATATGATTGACTTGATATCCAGTGTGGATTACGTTTTTCTTTCCTGTGTGGAATATGTTGTGTTTTCCTGTGCGGACTGGGTTGTACATGGGATCGGATGTTGGAGCCGAATGAGAATTGATGACTTAGGTATATGTATGGGCATATAACTAAGTAGTACCGGATGTTACTTCGTGTTTGTATCATTCCTTTGTGGATTATCCTTTATGGATTCTGGGATACCTTCGGGGGTCTCGGGGTCCCTACTGAGTAGCTTATACTCACCCCTGCATGGGCTATGCCCGCAGTACATTGTGTTTGTTGCAGACGACGGGCATCGCTGATCGTGGTTGAGGCTTGCGGAGCAGGTCGGTACCTGGAGGTGGACCATTGGGAGGGACATACACAGAGCGGATGGCTAGACCCGAGGAGATGTGGAGGCTATCTGTACCCACCATTCAGGTGGGACTTATAATGGACGGCTCGAGGCTGCGGCTTTACTTTCAGTTGCTGTTGTCCCTTTCCAGTTGTACTTTACTTTCAGTTTGGGTTTGTATTCTGGCCCACTTACTTTTCCGCACTTACTATTGTACCCAGTTTTTACTTAGTGTTTTCTTCTGCATGCTTGCTCTGTGGTGTTTGTTTACTTTACAAAGGCAATGCCTTCCCTTTTTATCAGGAATTACGCCTTGGTGCTAGTCGCCAGCCCCTGGCCTATGGAAGACGGGCTTGGGGTAGTCACTGCACGGGCCCCGTGGACGGGTCGTGAAATTATAAATAAAATACCATTATATAGGAAATCTTTTTATCTTTATAATTAATATTTATAGTCGAATTTATCTTATGTATAAAACTATATGAAAAATGTTTTAGTTATTAAACTTTGATTTTAACTCTTTTAACTCTTCTTCAAATAAAATAATAATAAGTGTCATAATCTAATCCAAGTGGACCTAAAGGGAAATATTTTATTCCTAAGGTTGTTTTTGGTCGAATTACACTTATCCAATAAAATTAGGACATGTGTTAGGGTAATAATAATATCATTTTTACCCTTAATTACCCTATTTACTTTTAAACGTGGTAAACAAAAGTAAAACGTTACTATTCACCAAAAATCATTTTTATCTTATTAAACCACATTTTACTCTTTGATATTAACCGTGTCTCTCGGATTTTCAAAATTCAACTCACAGAAGCGGTAAAATTAAGTTTTATGTACAAGTGCAAATGCTCCTAGGAGATGGGTAAAAGACGGTGAAAAGTTCAACAAAATTTTTATATCTAAAATTATTAGAAAATGATTCCAATGAATTACCTTGAACTTATATAAGTATTTTGTATCTATTTTGAACTAATATTGATTTAAATAAAATAAATGATTATTTAAAAAAAAGTCGGTTTTAATCAATAACCCAGTGATTTCACTATTCATAAAAAATTGAAAGTTTTCAGAAAAATACCAAAATTTCACCCTAGGCTAATTTTGATATTCTGAATCCAAAAATAAAGTCCATTTAAAAGATAAAATTTACAAAATTTCAAAACTTGGGTATTACTATTTATAATGGCTAGTTCATAATAATATTATAATAATATCTCGTTTAGTGAAACTCAGTATTGCTTACAACACACGCTATCAAGGAAGGTTTCTCTAGCGTGCATCACAAGCCTAGAATAATGTTTGTGTATACTGTAAGCTCATATGGTGTTGCATATAGCGCAAGATATTTTTGGGGTAGCGTACAACACAAGACATCAAAATAATTAAAAATAATATTTCTCATAAAATCTCGGGGTGTTACAGTTACACACATTTATCCATCCATCCAACCACACACAGACACACACACACCCAAACACACACACACAAACAAATACATACATACATAAATACATACATACATAAATACATACATACATGCACAC
>OY728163.1:657914364-658031864 GCA_963277665.1 Viscum album
TCACTAATGAAGAACAAATCTATTTCATTGTCAGTGGTGAGATCCTTCAATTTCATTTTCCTGGAAGTTCCTCTATCTGTTTTCATAACTCGCCATGACTCTCTCCAATGCTCTCTATCAATTTTATGGTTTATGTAGCGAACCTTGAGAATTAGTAATAAGATATTTTAAATATAGAGTGATTAGGACATTGAACCATTTTATAATAAATAAATAATTTATTTTATTTATTTTGTTTGTTCACCCATGATTTCACTTTATGGGAACTCCCAACGTCAAAACATGTTATATCTCTCCTTGGGTAAAAACCATGATCTAAACTCAATGTAGTCCTCATATTTCTGATATGATCCCCTCTTTAAGAATTATTCAATTTGTTTTAACAAATAAACCTTAAAAATATTTACTATATTTTAAAAAATAATTCCCGACACATCGCACATTAAAATTCCACACCATACAAAGGCATATCTCCAAAAATAATCCATATAGTGTTCTAATTAAATAAATGGAAAACTTGAGTAATTATAATTAATAAATTATATCATGAGATATAAAATATTAATCAATGCATTAGAGGAAGATATAGGACCCCACCCATCAATCATCCATACATAATTGTTCTATAAGAAATAAATCATTCATCATATCATAAAGAACCATACGAATGAAAATGGGTTTTATCCAACACATTATAAATAACCCATGGACGAAAATGGGATTCATATCCTTTTAAAATGGATTTAAATATGGAAATTATCACGAATCATAACAAGATTGAATCATGTGAATATATGGGTATCCCAAGATATTCAGTAAATATATAGTTAAATACCATTAAATCAAGATAATAAATCATATGGTATTTACACCATATAAATAAGGGTTATGTGGTTAAGAAAATAACATCCTCGGTAAATCTATGTATATAATCATGGTTAAAATAAATAAAATATATTTAACTTTTTCCAACAAGGTAATTTCTTTTATTAAAAGCACATTTCAAATTGGAATAAGGTTTTACTGACAAATATGTCATTGTGACAGAAATTTTATTTAAAACAATATCCCTAAAAGTTATTATGACAGAAAAATAATTCTGTTTCAAATATAATAAGAAAAAATAATAATATATAATTTGTGAAAAATATTTAGAAACAAGTTAATATGACTAATATATATGTTGAAAATTTTATTAGCATTTATAAACAAAATAATTAATATCTATTGGTAAATTATTTTTTAAATATTGGTATTCTAGTATTTGTGGATTAAATTTTATAATATATTTATTAATATAATTATATATTATATATAATTATATTTAAAATATATATTATATTTTTATATTTATAATATAATAATTACAAAATTAGATTATATGAAACACGGAAAAAATGACATTTTATTTGAAAAAACATGTTCAAATATAATTTTAATACATGTTCAAACTTTATGAAAATACAATAAGCTCCAAAAAACATATTAAAAAAAATTAAACATCTTCAAACAATATGATAATTTACATGGAACTCAATAAGACTTCATATTCAATCTATTTCACACAAACATTGAATTTCATAGTCATGGAATCCCAGTCACTTCACATGAACTATTATCAACTATAGTGGATTTGAACATGAAAAAATTCACCATTTTTCCTTTGATTGAAATGGAACAAACTTTTGTATTTAATTCAATACCTTTCCCATCTCTAATCACAAGAAACACATATTATATTTATACATGAACTATCAGAGGTAATATTCTGTTCATGAAACCACAAAAAAGTAGAGAATAGATTTCATTTAAACTCATGATATAAAAATAATATATCAGGATTTTAAAATATCATCTAATGAATAGAATATAATGATTATATAAAATTTGGAAGCATAACCATAATATGATCTCACTAGATACCAAAACAAACAATATATTATCCATATAGTGGCACGAAAAAGAATATATGACCAATGACCACAAAAACATCCATAACACATGATATAAAAATAATGAGTTAGAAAAATAATTGAAAAATGACTAGAATAAATAGTTACTAAAAAATATATATGTGACAAAATTAATAGAATATTACCTATAACCATGACAACTAAATTCTATAAGTATCACTATATTAAATTCCATAATCTAGTAAACATGATTTGAATTTATAATGAAATGAATTTTCAATTGATAATGATGCAAAATTATATGGTTTAAAAACCAATTAGTGAAATTAAAAATCATAGGAATGAAGAATAGAGTTAGAAAGATAGTATTGAATGAAATTCTCAAATTATATGAATATAATTAAGGACATATTTTATTTTTATAGTTAGTTTTAGTTAAAAGTATGAAACATGTTTTTGTTAATGAATTTCACGATGATGTTACTTTTTATGTGGCTATAGGGGTGTATTCTATGTGTGGGGTAATAAAGGAGGAACGAAAAAAATGGGCTCAGTGAAGATCTACATTGAAAAGGAAAAAGGAATAGAAAAGAGTGATCAACTTATTAAAAATTTAAAGGAACCTTCAGTTGATTTGGCTATAAAAATCTTGGATACAACACCACTTCGACTATGTTTCAATAACTATATGTTAGTGAACCAAGAAACATTTTATAAAAACTATGAGAAATGAAAAGAAAAACAAGTAGAAAAGATAAATAAAAAATTGGTTGAAGAGAATATGATTGGATGGGGTGGCCATAAAGATTCCCAACTATCAATTCCTACCATGATTATCCTCTTACACATGTTTACTATTGTTCAAATGAAATCAAATTTGTGTCTGTTTTCATAAATTGATGTATATATTGATGAGTAATGTGTGGATATTGATCCATTTGACTCTATCTAGGTATGTTAGAATCATCCTCAAGGTGTTTTCTTGGTGTACTTTAAGGATATAAAAGACAGAAATATGAATAGAGTTAATAAATAGGTGATGGTTTGCTAAGAGGCAGGTTGATGTGAGAATGTTTGATTGGAGTGTCAAACACATGATGGTAGATGACTTGGTTTTTTATTTTTACTAGTTAAATAAGTAGCTGAGTTGGAGGAAAATGTGTAAATTAAGAATAAGAAATAAATGTTTTCAAAAAAGTTTTGAAAGATGTTTTCAAAGTAAAAATTAAAATTATTATAGTTTGTATTAATTTTATAACACTAAAAACAAAAAACTTATTGATCATATTTTTCCCTTACCATGAATTATTATTCTTAATAATTTAGAGGAGTTCACATAAAACTTTTAAAAATCTCTTTGATAGAGGGATAATTGGTTCACTTAATATTTATATATCAATAAATGACCAAATAATTATATGAAAATAGATTTTAAATATAAATCACATGTTTACAAAACATGAAGATCGAAACAAAATGTTAGGGATTAATTATATATATAGATCATATTTATATTTTTATCCATTAATGTTCATGTTCATGGGGTTTTTTGGTCTAATTTTGTTTAATACTTACCATAGGTGGTAATGTTAATTTAGGATTGAATAGTTTTAGTTAATTGGATGGTCTACTATTTCATTAATTTCGAATCACATGGCATGTTATCTTTGAATCATAGGCCATATATGTTATATGTGTTGATAATAATTACAATTTTCAAAGAAATATCATATGGGGTGTATATAACAACATCTATGTTGGTTTTGAATACCCTCAATATTTTTTTTATGCATGAGTAGTGATCTATTATATATTTGAGATAGTAAATAATAGTTCACCTATTTATCTTATGATATCTTAATAAGAAATCATATCTGGTTTTTTTCTTCTAGGTATGAAAAATTCAACCCTTGATCATTGAATTTGAGTTAAATTTTTATTTTGTTACATTCTATTTTGATGAATATGGTTCTTATAGATAATAAATCATATCTAGGAATCTTTTAATCTATCTCAAAATAATGATTCCCTAGTTTCTAAT
The DNA here is from genome assembly GCA_963277665.1 of Viscum album. Lineage (NCBI taxonomy): Eukaryota > Viridiplantae > Streptophyta > Magnoliopsida > Santalales > Viscaceae > Viscum > Viscum album. The sequence goes on from OY728163.1 coordinate 657,918,319, forward strand.
TTTGAGAATAATTCATAGGCTATAGTGAATACCATTCACTATAATGGGATTATTATTGATAAGGGAGGTGTAATTGAAATTTTGAATAATAATCTTGAATATAACGATGATTTTGGAAGCCTAAATATTTGTGATAAGGGTACTATGGATCCAAAATATAATATAATATAGTTTTCTCAAGTTTTAAATTTACAAAATGATATAATTGTTGATGACATAAAGGTAGGTGCTGACTGTTTTACTGAATGATCATTATCTATTCATAAAAAAAGAGTGAAATTGGTTTTAATCCAAATATTTTAAAAAAATTTAATGAGAGAAAATGTGTTCAACTATCCAATTCAAATGTTTAAGGAACTAACAAGGGAATTCCCTTCAATTGAATTTTACAGAGCATGCCAACCCTCAAATAAAATGAGTAGAATATATTGCTGGGTATTGAGGGGAACCATTTCATATGTGAAATTTATCTACTAAATGATCATGATTTCATAACACTTATATACATCACCGATTTAACAATTTCATTATAGTATTTATACACAGTATATACAATATTTTCTATTGTCAGTTATAAGACTTAAATTATTTTTACAAGAAACCAAAAATTTAGGTCACCTAAAAATGTCTCCCATATATTAATTAATACCATACACATCTACTATATTAAAAATAATTTTCATAGGCTAATCCAAAATTGTGTAAAATGGTTCCGTTCATAACACACTAGATCTCAATGAAACTCAATATCCGTTTTAGTGCACATTACTCCATTAAATGAGGACATATACAATATTAAACAAAAAAATAGATTATTTGATGGTGGAAATTTTGGGTGGAACCTAAAGGGATAAAAAATGATAAGTGATATCCAAAACATGAGACCTTACGCACTCTAGATTATAGAATAAATCATCCAAAACCCTCATATTAGGCCCCAAACCTTGTGTATGGTGATTCCCCACTGCAAAACCACTTAAACTCAAGGGCAAAAGAAATTTAGAAACAAATAAAATAATTTTTTCATTCAACAATATATAAAAAACTTTGAAAATTTTATTTAAAAATCATTATATAAAATACTCACCTATGACCTCATTTTCGAAAAATTTCCATTATTGAAAGAGATTGATCTATTTTTGTTGATATTTATCTTCTTCCAACTTAAATTAACCCCCAAAATCATCACTTAGCTTTCATACAATGATAAATGTTTTTATGTAATTACTTAAAATCACATTCATTCACTACAAATCTTTTCATTTCATGCATGATAACCAAATCTAAATAAAAAAACATTTAAAAAAATAATATTTTACACATATTTATATTACATTACACATATTTACATTTATTTTTTTTTACTTTTCATCTATTATAAATAATCCAAGGTATTTCAAGACTCAACTTGAAGTATTAATTTTTTAGTACCAAAACATGACATGGAATTTTTATGGCCCCTACATTCTTAAAAAATAATATATATCAGTTCCCTTATAATATTCTACCACAATTAATACAGATTTAATGGTTTCTTTATCCTTATGTTGTGGTTTCGTTATTCTCAGTTTCAATTTTGATTCAATATTCTAGTTATGACTATGTAGATCCCAACTAAAAAGAATAACTAATCATTTTTAGATAAAAAACACCTAAAAATCCATGTTAAAAATCACAATCTATTCACTCTATTGAGAATAATTATATAGGATCAATTTTTATACCAAATATAGTTTCTACACATTATAGTATAACTAATATCATATTGATTCATTATATTTTATTTTCCATGAACTACACATGGGAAAATCTATGGTCATATGGTTTTATAAATATAAGTGGATACTATGCTTTGTAACCCATCATACTGGTCATCATATTAATGCTTCTCACTATTTCATCAAATTCTCTAAAAAAATATGTAGTTATAATAACTTGTTGGGAATAGTGGTGAATACTCCTTTCTATAGTAATCCTTAAACTCCCTTACCTAATTTAGTGAGATCACTGTGTAGTTCCATGATTTAAATATGAATCTTCCTTTAGTTGTTAAAAAATAAAATTGTAGTAGTGAAGCATCCCTACATCAAATACCATCACTCAAGGAATTCCTTCAAAATCATAATTTTTTTGTAAATATATAATATATATGGTTGAACTATCATAGGACCATGCATTAAACAATGTTATAGTGAATCATCACCTTTATTTCAAAAATATAATATGATTCAAGTAAAAATAATCTTTTTCAAACATATAAAAGAAGATATCACTTCCACATCATCATTTTAGCACACTTTACACCATTTAATCATTCCAAATACATGTTGAAACCAAGAATTATATGATTTCATGATAAAAACTTAGGGTGTAACCTGATGGGATCAAACAATTGAAGTGACATATTAAACATGAATCCTTAAACACTATAGATTGTAAAATCAATCAACCAAAACCCTCCTATGAAGCCCCACATCCTATGAATGATGATTCACTATGTAAAGACCTGTAAAATTCAATTGAATTTTTTTCTTAATTTTATTTGGAATTTTACAAGAACGCAGTTTCTGACGACACCTGATTCCGAGGCCCGGTGTGCCCGGAATCATTTTCTGAAGTTTGGTTCGGGTACGTTCAGTGAACGAACGAGCGGGCTTTTCTAACTTTTGAACTGGTGATCAGAATCAAATTCTGAGGGCACCGATGGAATCGTAGCGCCGGTATTTTCTTTGAAACTCCTTTTCCGGAGTTGCATTTTCTTGGGTGTGGTTTTTAATTTTTGGGGTTATGTTAAGAAATAAAATAAAGTGGTGTGACAACTTTATTTTATTTCACTTAAAGCCACTTAAAGCCACTTAATCCAGGTTAAGCGGATAAGGTGGGACCCATGATATCCTACCCACTTGGTAGGATATTTTTGAGGTGGGTCACGTACGATTCCAACCGTTTCTTTCCTTCTAATTAACGCACCCGAAAAAACCTCTTTTAAATGAAAGTCAACTGATGCATTTTCTTAAATTCTAAACGCCCCTATTAATTGGGCAGTTAAGTAATTACCATTAATTCATTGAATTAATGGTTCGTTACTTAACATTGATTTTCTAATTGTTGGATTGAGAATAAAATAAGACCAATACTTGTTTCACTTGAGTGTTTCTTGTTGAGAGGATTGGGAAAAGCTCTCAAGCTTGAAGATCTTCATCCTTCTTTGCGAAGAACACGAATAACGCGAACAACGCCGGCATTCGACGAAGGGTGACGAAGAACGCCGAACCCTCAGAGATCGACGACGCGATGTCGTGTACCGCGATGCCGACGATTCTCCTTCTGCGTCGTTTCTTCCGCGACATTACTTCCCCGCGACAATCTTTGATCAACAACCGATTGAGTTTCTCTACGCAACGCCATGTACCGCGACGACAACGACGCCCCTTTCGTGACGTGATGATCCTCTTCTTCTGCGATGATTAAATCCGCGAAGAACTCACATTCGATGATAACGTTGAGGTAGGGGTTTGATTCATTTAAATCTTTGTCACTTATACCCACGGAGTATGATTAAATATTTGTTGTGAGACTTTTAAAACCACTAATGCAGTGGGTGAGGACCAACGAACAAGTCCGAACCCACCGCCCTTTTTGTTCTTGGTGTGCGGAATGGTGGACGACAACAAAGTAAGCTGCACAGGCGATATGAGATCCTCTTAGTGAAGGACGGACCCCGGGAGGGCTTTTGACGAAGACATCGTGCAATTCCGACCACCGGAACTCGTCCGGTGGTCCGCGAAGCAGCCCGTCGGTGCGCCTCGCCGGCACGGCGGCGCCGGCAGCAGGTGGCGGCGGCGCCCGGCGCGCCGCCAGGAGGAGCCACCGCGGCTGAAGCCTTGGCGGAAAGGCATGGTTCCGTGACCGCACGGGACCGGAGGGGCACTGGATGCGGACGGCTGCCGCGTCCGCTGGCAAGGGCGGCCCCACGCGGGGTCGCAGCTCCATCACGCGGGGGCAGTGCACCCCCCGCCCGCGGCTCGGCCGTAACGGCCGAGCCGACCCGCTGGCCACTAGGCCAGCGCCAGCCAGGTCGCGCCCAGGCCGGGCTGGGCCGCGCCGGCCGGGCCGGGTCACGCCATCCGGGTCGGACCCGGACCCGGTTCGGGCTGACCCAGGGGGGGTTGGGCCGGGTCGGTCCGGGCCCAGACCCCCCGTTTTCGGACCCCTTACGGTCATTTGCCCATATCATGGGCTACAGACCTCTGATCGACGCACCATCAAAGAAAATGTGATCCCTGGATCGAGACGGTCGTTTTGACATATTACACTCATGGTTTCGGAATACTTTGGGTTCGGCCGGGTTGGTTCGTACACGAAACCAACCGGGCCCTCGGAGCAGAAACGCTTATATCTTGAGCTCTGGATGTCTGATTGACGTGCTGCCGACTTTGATGGATTCCTCTAAGTGAGACGGATCTTTTGGCTTACTCCGCCCGAGGTTTGGACGCGGGTGGAGTATGGCCGGGTTGTTTTTGACTTAAAAACCAACCGGGCCCCTAGGACGAAAAAGCCAATAACTCTCAGACCGGGCGTCCGATTGACGCGCCGTCTGCGACGTTGAGTTCATGTTGATGATACAGAACTTTTGGATACATCAACTCTGGACTATGTTTCAGTTGATGTATCATCCTCTCGGCTCGTGGAGCGGACCCTCTCGAAGGAGCTTGCTGTGTGCGGGAACCCAAGTGCTGGCTGCGACTGCGACGACGACGACGACGACTGTGCAGAGATCCTCAGTGGATTCGGTGGCGACGACTACAACACTCAGCGATCCTATGTGGATCAGTGCTATAGATCCTGTGTGGGTCAGCGCTCAGCAGTCCTGTGTGGGCCAGCGCCTACAGATCCTTTGTGGGTCCGATCCTGTGTGGGTCATTGCAGGGGTTAGTTACCTATCGATCATGTGTGGGTCAGATCCTTTGTGGGTCATTGCGGGGGTTAGTACCTATCGATCCTTTGTGGGTCCGACAGCATAGATGAATCAGTGGATATATCTGATCATCTCTATCGTCATATGAAGAAGTATACCTGTGTGAGCTGAATCCTGTTTTGCTTTCCTATGTGGATTGTGTTGTGCTATCCTGTTTGGATTTATGTTTTGCTTTCCTATGTGGACTGGGTTGTACTTGGGCTCGGATGTTGGAGCTGAACTTGGAATGGATGAATTAGGTATATATATGGGCATATACCTAAGTAGTGTCGGATGTTACTTCTTGATTGAATCTTTCCTTTGTGGGTTATCCTTTTTAGAATCTCGGAGACCTTCGGGGGTCTCGGGGTCCTTAATTAGTAGCTTATACTCATCCCTACACGGGCTATGCCCGCACTACGTTGTGTTGGTTGCACACGATGGACAATGCTGATCATGCTTGAGGCTTGTGGAGCAAGACGATACCTAGAGGTGGACCACTGGGCGAGACGTACTCGGAGCGGACGGCTGGACCCGGGGAGCTATGGAGGCTATCTGTACTCACCCTTCAGGTGGGAATTCTAGTGGGAAGCTCGACGTTGCGGTTTTACTTACAGTTGTTGTTTTCCCTTTCCAGTTGTACTTTACTTTCAGTTTGGGTTTGTATTCTGGTCCACTTACTTTTCCGCACTTATTATTGTACTTAGTTTTTACTTAGTGTTTACTTCTGTTTGCTTACTCTGTGGTGTTTTTTACTTTACAAAGGCAATGCCTTCCCTTTTTACCGGGATTTACGCCTTGGTGCTAGTCGCCAGCCTCTGGCCTATGGAAGGCGGGCTTGGGGTAGTCACGACACGGGCCCCGAGGACGGGTCGTGACAAATTGGTATCAGAGGGAGGTTCGGTTCTACTGCAGAACTCAGGACTCTGATCTTTTTCTTTGTGAAGCAATAGTGTTAAGAGTATTGGGTGTGGTTATCAGTCTAGGGAGTCCAGTGTTGGTTTGGCGGCCGACGTATCCATACACTTGGACCCTGACTTCTGATTTCCGACTTAATGCATGAAAACATTGATTGCATGTGTGTTTCAGGTTTTCCTTGTGATTACTTTATGTCAGCTCACTAGGTATACTGTTTGACTGTGGCGCACCTGTTTCTTTTCAGGATGGCCCCACGACGACGACCATCTAGGGTTCCGAGAGTTGAGCGTGACGACAGCCCACCGAGCGATGAGGCCTCGGTGCAGGGGCCTTTGATAGCAGAGGCACCGAAGGTACCTCTACCTGCCGAGCCACCGATGCTTCCAGCCCCGACCGTTGACGATGCACATCGCCTTAGTGCACTGCACGAGTTTCAGCGCCAGCGACCGCCCAGGTTCCGCGGGGAGACGGACCCCCAGGAAGCTGAGGACTGGCTGGAGGCAGTGGTATGAGTTTTCAGGTTAGTGAGGACACCAGCAACCCTCATGGTGATCCTCGCAGTAAGCCTATTGCACGTGGCAACATGCAGATGGTGGAGCTTGATGCTCCAGGTGCACGTTGAGGTATCTCTTCTTTGGTCAGGCTTTGAGAGCCTCTTCCGCTCAGAGTTTGTCCCAACCACCCTCCGTGCGGTGCGCATCCAGGAGCTTCTTCAACTGCTGCAGGGCAGCTTGATGGTCGCCCAGTACTCGGTGAGATTTACCGATCTTCCGCGCTACTCGACAGACATGGTACGAGACCCATTCTTCCGGGCCCGGACCTTTGAGAAGGGATTGAGGCATGAGATCAGGGCATCGCTGATCTCCCTCAGCATTCCGACCCAGGAAGAAGTACTAGAGAGAGCCATTTTGATCGAGAGATTCCTTGCTGAGCCTACTTCAGCAGCGAGACCCACCACAGGGCGGTATGTAGCAGAGTCTTCCTGTAAAGACCCGTAAAATTCAAGGGAAATTTTTTTCTTAATTTTCTTTAGAATTTTACAAGAGCGCGGTTTCTGACGACACCTGATTCCGAGGCCCGGAGTGCCCGGAATCAATTTCTGAAGTTTGGCTCGGGTACGTTCAGTGAACGAACGAGCGGGATTTCCTAACTTTTGATCCAGTGCTCGGAATTGAAATCCAAGGGCACCGATGAACTCGCAGCGCCGATATTCGCTTAAAGAGACCTTTTCGGAAGTTGCGTTTGTTGCGGGTTGAAAGTTAGTTTTTGGGATATTTATAAAAAGTTGAATAAAAAAAATGTGGATTCTTTTTATTTCACTTTTGTAGGTTAACTCCTTTCAAAACGAGTTAGGGGTGGGACCCACACCCACTTAACCTCCCTTGAGAGGATTAAGTGTGGTGGGACCCACACGAACCTAAACCTCTCAACATCCCCCTTAAACTCCCCTCTCTCCCTCTTAATGTTTGTAAACTTAACATCTAATTAATTTCACATGACATGTTAATTAATTAAGTGTTATGTTTTTGAATTTGATGTTTTGAATTCCTAGGCTTGGTAAATAAAATAAGGAGGGACCTTATTTTATTTTGTTAGCCAACTTGTGTGGATTTCATTTTGAGAGCTCCTCCTCCATCTTCTTCATCCTGACGAAGAACGCTCATCTTGACGAAGAACGCTCAAGCTCCGACGAAGAACGCCGCTCCGCTCTTCTTCGTCTTCCGTGTCAACGAGAGGGAACGCCGCTTCCTCCTCGGATTCCATTCTTCGACATAAGAGGTTTTGCCAACGACGTATCACATCGGACGCATCTCTTCGTCAACGGAATTGACGAACGACGACCGCGACGCCCGATCTCCGCGACGTCGACTTCCGCGGACGTTGGAAAATCCTCGAACCTATACCCAAGGTAGGGGTTGTTATTTATTGTTTAATTATTCTATTCTTGCTTATGGTTCGCATGACTAACGTGAGGAATTTGAATATTTTAAATTGAGTTATTATTTTAACGTGAGGGGGCCGGACCGCACGAACACGGAGGAATCCCCCTCCATCGTTCATGTTGTTTATCTGCGAGCGGAAGCAAGGTGGCGTGGTGCCGTCGCACCACGCAGATAATTGTATGTTAATCTTACACGACACCATTGCGCGCGCGCCATGGAAGAATCATAAAGAACGCGACGCCGTCGCGCCGCGTCGAAGGGAATCAAATGCGCGGCGAAGGGGCGCGGTGCCATCGCACCGCGCCGAACGACGAACACCGCGGCCGGTTCCGGGCCGCGGCAGGACGAGGAGACCGCGGTCGGTTCCGGGCCGCGGCGGGATGAGAAGACCGGCGGCCGGGCCGCCGGCGTCGGAAGCCGAAGAGGGGAGCAGATTTTCCGGTCCCGTTGGAGAAAACCGGCCGGCCAGCTGGCCGGCCGGATGCCATTAAACCGGGGGAATTAATCCCCCGACCAGCACATTAAACCCCCCTCTTTAAGAGGGGGGGCGGTTTCCTTGTGGGGGGCAAAGCCCCCCGTTTCCTGCCAATCAAGCCCCCCACGTGGGGGGGGGGGGGGGGGTTGCAAATAGGGGCGCGGCCATATGCCGCGCCGTTATTAAATCCGCGAGTGATTGACTCCCCCCGCGCTGCCACCATGCGGCGACAGGCCTCCGCGGCCCCCGCGCTGCCGGCCGGGCCGGGTCGGCCCGGACCCGGACCCCCCCGTTTCGAATCATTTACGGTCTTTTGGCCATAACTTGAGCCTCGGACCTCCGATTGACGAACCGTCTGCGGAAACGCGATCCCTGGATCGAGACGGTCGTTTCGGTATATCGCACTCAAGGTTTTGGATTACTTTGAGTTCGGCCGGGTTGGTTCGTTCACGAAACCAACCGGGCCTTCGGAGCGGAAACACTCATATCTTGAGCTACGGACGTCCAATTGACGTGCCGTCAGCCGTGTTGTGTTCCTCTTAGTGAGATGGATCTTTTTGCATACTTCGCCCGAGGTTTGGATGCAGGTGGAGTACGGTCGGGTTGGTTTTGTCTTAAAAACCAACCGGGCCCCGGAGACGAAAATGTCAATAACTCTCAGACCGGGCGTCCGATCGACGCACCGTCTGTTGCGTTGAGTTCCTGTTGACGATACAGAACTTTTGGATACATCAACTCTGGTCTTCGTGACAGTTGATGTATCAGCCTCTCGGCTCGTGGAGCGGACTCTCCGAACGAGCTTGCTGTGTGCAGGAACCCTAGTGCTGGCTGCGACTGTTACTGTGACTGCTACTGCTACTACTGCTACTGTGACTGCGACGACGACAGTACAGAGATCCTGTGTGGATTCGACGACAACGACTACAGCACTCAGCGATCCTACGTGGATCAGTGCTACAGGTCCTGTATGGGCCCGATCCTGTGTGGGTCTGATCCTGTGTGGGTCCTTGCGCTCAGCGGTCCTGTGTGAACCAGCGCCTACAGGTCTTGTGTGGGCCCGATCCTGTGTGGGTCTGTGCGGGGGTTAGTTACCTATCGATCCTTCGTGGGTCCGACGACTTAGATGGATCAGTGATCATCTTTATCGTCCTTTGAAAAGTATATCTGTGTGAGCTGAATCCTGTTGCTTTCCTATGTGGATTGTGTTGTGCAATCCTGTGTGGATTACGTTTTTCTTTCCTGTGTGGAATACGTTTACTTTCCTGTGTGGACTGAGTTGTACTTGGGCTCGGAGGTTGGAGCGTATTTGAATTGATGACTTAGGTATATGTATGGGCATATACCTAAGCAGTGTCGGTTGTTACTTCGTGATTATACCTTTCTTCGTGGTTTATCCTTTGTGGATTTGAGAGACCTTCAGGGGTCTCGGGGTCCCTACTGAGTAGCTTATACTCACCCCTGCACGGGCTTTGCCCGCACTACGTTGTGTTGGTTGCAGACGACAGACAGCGTTGACCTTAGCTGAGGCTTGTAGAGCGTGATGGTACCCGGAGGTGGACCACTGGGCGGGACGTGCACGGAGAAGACGGTGGGACCTGTGGAGCAGAGGAGCTATCTGTACCCACCCTTCAGGTGGGATTTCCAGTGGACAGCTCGGTGTAGCGGCATTTACTTTTCAGTTGCTGTTTTCCCTTTCGAGTTGTACTTTACTTTCATTTTTGGGTTTGTATTCTGTCCCATTTACTTTTCCGCACTTTCAGTTGTACTCTGCTTTAGTTTAGTGTTTACTTTCCGCTTGCTTACTCTGTGGTGTTTGTTTACCTTACAAAGGCAATGCCTTCCCTTTTTATTGGGATTTATGCCTTGGTGCTAGTCGCCAGCCCCTGGCCTATGGAAGGCGGGCTTGGGGTAGTCACGGCACGGACCCCGAGGGCGGGTCGTGACAAATTGGTATCAAAGGAGTTCGGTTCTACCGCGAACTCTGATCTTTTCTATGTGAAGCAATAATGTTTAGCGTATTGAGTGTGGTTATCAGTCCAGGGAGTCCAGTGTTGGTGCGGCGGCCGACGTATCCGTACACCAGGACCCTGACTTCTGATTTCCGACTTAATGCACGAAAACATTGATTGCGTGTGTGTTTCAAAGTTTTCTTTGTGATTTCTTTGTGTCAGCTCACCAGGTATACTGTTTGACCGTGGCGCACCTGTTTCCTATTCAGGATGGCCCCACGACGGCAGCCAGCTAGGGTTCCGAGAGTCGAGTGTGACGACAGCCCACCGAGCGACGAGGCTTCGGTGCAGGGCCCTTTGTCAGCAGTGGCACCGGCGGTAGCACTACCCGCCGAGCCCCCGATACTTCCAGCACCAGCCGCTGACGATGCACGTCGCCTCAGCGCACTGCATGAGTTTCAGCGCCAGCGACCGCCCAGGTTTCGCGGGGAGACGGATCCCCAGGCAGTAGAGGACTGGCTGGAGGCAGTGGTACGAGTGTTTAGGCTAGTGAGGACACCAGCAGACCTCATGGTGATCCTCGCTGCGAGCCTACTACACGCAGCAGCAGGACGATGGTGGAGCTTGATGCTCCAGGTGCACGATGAGGCATCTCTTCTTTGGACAGACTTTGAGAGCCTCTTCCGCTCGGAGTTCGTCCCAGCCACCCTTCGTGCGGTGCGTATCCAGGAGCTTCTACAGCTGCGGTAGGGCAGCATGACGGTCGCTCAGTACTCGGCGAGATTTACCGATCTCTCGCGCTACTCGACCGACATGGTACGGGACCCATTCTTCCGGGCCCGGAACTTCGAGCAGGGTTTGAGACACGAGATCAGGGCATCGCTGATCTCCATCAGCATACCGACTCAGACAGGAGTACTGGAGCGGGCCCTTCTGATCGAGAGCTTCTTTGCTGAGTCTACACCAGCACAGAGACCCACCGCAGGGCGGCACGTAGCGGAGTCTTCGGTAGCAGGTAGCCGACAGATGACTCAGGGGTCCAGACAGACTAGACCTTCAGGCAGACGACCTCAGGGCACTGGCTCAGCAGTGCAGGGCACACAGCGCGGAGCCAGTCTTTTGAGTGGAAGACAGTGCTTTGCATGCGGCGGGCAAGGCCACATGGCTCGTGACTGCCCGACCCGCCATGCGGAGGAGCAGCAGATGGTTGAGGAACCACCTAAGCAGAGGCAGAGGTTCGACCGTGGCGGTCTGCAGGGAAGAGGCGGACGAGGCAGAGGAGCTGGCCGAGCAGCAGGTGGTGGACGACGCTTTGAGGCTCTACCACCACCACCACCAGGAGGTCCACCCCGACCGCAGGGGAGAGCTCAGATTCAGGCAGCCGAGGCCTTCGATCATGGAGCTCTGGGAGCCGATGGACAGGAACAGAACTAGTGGATACATCCTTTGCACTTCTGGTTCCTTGTTGCTTTTGTGTAGCATCTTGTATTATGAGCTGCAATAATAAAAGACGCATACCTTTGTGATATTTTCGTTCCTGTCCTCTTTCGTGATGTTACTAGGAGGTTCCAGTTTTGACTGTTGAATTGACCCTCACTTGTGAGACATCTACTGGAGGAGACCCAGTTACCACACACTGATGCCGACAGTGTGACTCAACCCTTGGAGGCCAGAGTAACGGTTGAATCTCTTAGTAGTAGCGTCGAGGCCTTACGACGTCATCCTTGGTATGGATTAGTATCATCCATGTTAGGATTGACTGTTTTAGGCAAAGAATGTGGTTCATCCAGGGGATGAGACCAGATTTCTCTTTTCGGCAAAGAAGAAATCTTGCAGCTCTTGTGGGACCTGTGATGGTCCAGGCCACGACAAAGAAGGTCCAGGTCATCCAGGAGCGGATGAGTACAGCTCAGAGCCGGCAGAAGTCATATGCTGATAGGAGGCGGAGGCCACTAGAGTTCGAGGATGGCGACCACGTCTTCTTGCGGGTCTCACCTCGACGTGGTATTCGGAGTTTTGGCCGAGGCGGCAAGTTATCTCCGCGCTTCATCGGACCCTTCCAGGTCCTCAGCAGGGTTGGTGTGGTGGCTTATCGCCTAGCTCTACCACCTCAGTTGCACCGGGTGCACGACGTCTTCCACGTATCTCAGTTGAGGAGATACGTGCACGACCTGACGCACATCATTGACCATGGGGAGCTTGACGTTGACGATGGGGCGACTTTTACGGAGGTCCCAGTGGAGATAGAGGATCGACAGGAGCGGGTCCTGCGTGGGCGATCGATACCTCTTGTGCACATCAGATGGCAGCACGGGAATCTCCAGGAGAGCACTTGGGAGCGGAAGGCTCAGATGCGTGCTCAGTACCCTCATTTGTTTCCCTAGTTTTGATGTATCTTTACGGGGATGTAAAGCCCTGAGGTGGGAGTAATGTAAAGACCCGTAAAATTCAAGGGAAATTTTTTTCTTAATTTTCTTTAGAATTTTACAATAGCGCGGTTTCTGACGGCACCTGATTCCGAGGCCCGGAGTGCCCGGAATCAATTTCTGAAGTTTGGCTCGGGTACGTTCAGTGAACGAACGAGCGGGATTTCCTAACTTTTGATTCGGTGCTCGGAATTGAAATCCGAGGGCACCGATGAACTCGCAGCGCCGATATTCGCTTAAAGAGACCTTTTCGGAAGTTGCGTTTGTTGCGGGTTGAAAGTTAGTTTTTGGGAGATTTATAAAAAGTTGAATAAAAAAAATGTGGATTCTTTTTATTTCACTTTTGTAGGTTAACTCCTCTCAAAAGGAGTTAGGGGTGGGACCCACACCCACTTAACCTCCCTTGAGAGGATTAAGTGTGGTGGGACCCACACGAACCTAAACCTCTCAACTTCCCCCTTAAACTCCCCTCTCTCCCTCTTAATGTTTGTAAACTTAACATCTAATTAATTTCACATGACATGTTAATTAATTAAGTGTTATGTTTTTGAATTTGATGTTTTTAATTCCTAGGCTTGGTAAATAAAATAAGGAGGGACCTTATTTTATTTTGTTAGCCAACTTGTGTGGATTTCATTTTGAGAGCTCCTCCTCCATCTTCTTCATCTTGACGAAGAACGCTCATCTTGACGAAGAACGCTCAAGCTCCGACGAAGAATGCCGCTCTGCTCTTCTTCGCCTTCCGTGTCAACGAGAGGGAACGCCGCTTCCTCCTCGGATTCCCTTCGTCGACATAAGAGGTTTCGCCAACGACGTATCACATCGGACGCATCTCTTCGTCAACGGAATTGACGAACGACGACCGCGACGCCCGATCTCCGTGACGTCGACTTCCGCGGACGTTGGCAAATCCTAGAACTTATACCCAAGGTAGGGGTTGTTATTTATTGTTTAATTATTCTATTCTTGCTTATGGTTCGCATGACTAACGTGAGGAATTTGAATATTTTAAATTGAGTTATTATTTTAATGTGAGGGGGCCGGACCGCACGAACACGGCTGAACCCCCCTCCATCGTTCATGTTGTTTATCTGCGAGCGGAAGCAAGGTGGCGTGGTGCCGTCGCACCACGCGGATAATTGTATGTTAATCTTACACGACACCATTGCGCGCGCGCCATGGAAGAATCATAAAGAACGCGACGCCGTCGCGCCGCGTCGAAGGGAATCAAATGCGCGGCGAAGGGGCGCGGTGCCGTCGCACCGCGCCGGACGACGAACACCGCGGCCGGTTCCGGGCCGCGGCGGGACGAGGAGACCGCGGTCGGTTCCGGGCCGTGGCGGGATGAGAAGACCGGCGGTCGGGCCGCCGGCGTCGGAAGCCGAAGAGGGGACCGGATTTTCCAGTCCCGTTGGAGAAAACCGGCCGGCCAGCTGGCCGGCCGGATGCCATTAAACCGGGGGAATTAATCCCCCGGCCAGCACATTAAACCCCCCTCTTTAAGAGGGGGGGCGGTTTCCTTGTGGGGGGAAAAGCCCCCCGTTTCCTGCCAATCAAGCCCCCCACGTGGGGGGGGGGGGGGGCGGTTTTGCAAATAGGGGCGCGGCCATATGCCGCGCCGTTATTCAATCCGCGGGGGATTGACTCCCCCCGCACTGCCACCATGCGGCGACAGGCCGCCGCGGCCCCCGCGTCGCCGCGCCGCCGGCCGGCCGGGCCGGGTCGGACCCGGGTCGGGTCGACCCGGTTCGGGCCGACCCAGGGGGGGCGGGCCGGGTCGGCCCGGACCCGGACCCCCCCGTTTCGAATCATTTACGGTATTTTGGCCATAACTTGAGCCTCGGGCCTCCGATTGACGAACCGTCGGCGGCAACGCGATCCTTGGATCGAGAAGGTCGTTTCGGTATATCGCACTCAAGGTTTCAGATTACTTTGAGTTCGGCCGGGTTGGTTCGTTCACGAAACCAACCAGGCCTTCGGAGCGGAAACGCTCATATCTTGAGCTACGGACGTCCGATTGACGTGCCGTCAGCCGTGTTGTGTTTCTTTTAGTGAGACGGATCTTTTGGCATACTCCGCCCGAGGTTTGGACGCAGGTGGAGTACGGTCGGGTTGGTTTTTCCTTAAAAACCAACCGGGTCCCGGAGACGAAAATGTCAATAACTCTCAGACCGGGCGTCCGATCGACGCACCGTCTGTTGCGTTGAGTTCCTGTTGACGATACAGAACTTTTGGATACATCAACTCTGGTCTTTGTGACAGTTGATGTATCAGCCTCTCGGCTCGTGGAGCGGACTCTCCGAACGAGCTTGCTGTGTGCAGGAACCCTAGTGCTGGCTGCGACTGTTACTGTGACTGCTACTGCTACTACTGCTACTGTGACTACGATGACGACAGTACAGAGATCCTGTGTGGATTCGACGACGACGACTACAGCACTTAGCGATCCTACGTGGATCAGTGCTACAGGTCCTGTGTGGGCCCGATCCTGTGTGGGTCCGATCCTGTGTGGCTCCTTGTGCTCAGCGGTCCTGTGTGAACCAGCGCCTACAGGTCCTGTGTGGGCCCGATCCTGTGTGGGTCTTTGCGGGGGTTAGTTACCTATCGATCCTTCGTGGGTCCGACGACTTAGATGGATCAGTGATCATCTTTATCGTCCTTTGAAGAAGTATACCAGTGTGAGCTGAATCCTGTTGCTTTCCTGTGTGGATTGTGTTGTGCAATCCTGTGTGTATTACGTTTTGCTTTCCTGTGTGGAATACGTTTACTTTCCTGTGTGGACTGAGTTGTACTTGGGCTCGGAGGTTGGAGCGTATTTGAATTGATGACTTAGGTATATGTATAGGCATATACCTAAGCAGTGTCGGTTGTTACTTCGTGATTATACCTTTCTTCGTGGTTTATCCTTTGTGGATTTGAGAGACCTTCAGGGGTCTCGGGGTCCCTACTGAGTAGATTATACTCACCCCTGCACGGGCTTTGCCCGCACTACGTTGTGTTGGTTGCAGACGACGGATAGCGTTGACCTTAGCTGAGGCTTGCAGAGCGTGACGGTACTCGGAGGTGGACCACTGGGCGGGACGTGCACGGAGCAGACGGTGGGACCTGTGGAGCAGAGGAGCTATCTGTACCCACCCTTCAGGTGGGATTTCCAATGGAAAGCTCGGTGTAGCGGCATTTACTTTTCAGTTGCTGTTTTCCCTTTCGAGTTGTACTTTACTTTCAGTTTTGGGTTTGTATTCTGGCCCATTTACTTTTCCGCACTTTCAGTTGTACTCTGCTTTAGTTTAGTGTTTACTTTCCGCTTTCTTACTCTGTGGTGTTTGTTTACCTTACAAAGGCAATGCCTTCCCTTTTTATCGGGATTTACGCCTTGGTGCTAGTCGCCAGCCCCTGGCCTATGGAAGGCGGGATTGGGGTAGTCACGGCACGGACCCCGAGGGTGGGTCGTGACACTTCCGCAAAAGGCAGTCGACAGATGAATCATGGGTCTAGGCATACCAGACCCTCAGGCAGACGACCTCAGGACACTGGCTCAGTAGTGCGGGACACTCAGCGCAGAGCCAGTCTTTCGAGAGGCAGGTAGTGCAATGCATTCGGCGGGCAGGGCCACATGGCTCATGACTGCCCGAGCCGCCATGCCGAGGAGCAGCAGACGATTGAGGGGCCACCTAGGCAGAGGCAGAGGGTCGACAGTGGCGGCCCGCAGGGAGCAGGCGGACGAGGCAGAGGAGATGGCCGAGAATCAGGTGGTGGGCGATGCTTTGAGGCTCTACCACCACCACCACCAGGAGTCCCACCCCGACCACAGGGAGCTGGCGGGAAGAGACATGCACAACTCCAGGCAGCGGAGGCCTACGACCATGGCGCGCCCGAGATGATTCGAGGTACTATCTGTGTCTATTCCACCCTTTCTACAGTTCTTATAGACACAGGAGTGAGTCAGTCTTTCATAGCCGCTGCCTTTGTTCGGAGCTCGGAGATTCCGACAGAGCCGTTGGCTCGATCCTTACGGCTAGAGACACCTACGGGAGCAGGTTCACCTTCACCGGCGAGAAGGGAGCCTTCGCAGCACAGGATGGACTTCCGTAGAGGAGAGGACATCCCATCACACATCAGTTGGCTAGCCTCATCCTAGGAACAGTTGACGTGCAGAGTCCTAGATTTCCTGCAGTGGTAGATCAGTATGCAGACGTCTTTCCCGACGACGTTCTAGGACTACCTCCTCGCAGAGAGGTAGACTTTTATATTGAACTGTACCCCAAGAAAGCCCTGATATCGACTCCAGCATATTGGATGGCCCCTGCTGAGCTTCGAGAGCTACAGGTACAGTTGGAGGACTTGCATGGCAAGGGATTCATCTGACCCAGTGTTTCACCCTAGGCTTCCCCGATATTGTTCGCCAAGAAGGCGGACGAGAGATTGCGACTTTGTGTCGACTATCATCGCCTGAACCAGGTGACAGTGAGGAACTAGTATCTGCTACCAAGGATTGATGACCTCTTCAATCAGCTCAATGGAGCTTGGTGGTTCTCTAATATAGACCTCAGGTCAGGCTATCATCGGCTCAGAGTTCGGGACGAGGACGTGAAGAAGACGGCCTTCAGATGTCGGTATAGCCACTATGAGTTCTTGGTTATGCCATTCTGCGTAACCAATGCTCCGGCAGTGTTCATGGGCCTCATGAACAGGATTTTTCAGCCATAACTCGATCGATTTGTTGTGGTCTTCATCGACAACATTTTGATATACTCGACCACTGAGGAGGAGCACGCCTACCACTTACGGGTTGTACTGGACACACTCCGAGAGCACCGGCTTTATGGAAAGCTCTCGAAGTGTCAGTTCTAGTTACGCGAGGTCCACTTCTTTGGACACATCATTTCTAAGGCGGGAGTTGCGGTGGATCCTGCGAAGATCGAGGCAGTGCTAGCTTGGGATCCACCCAATAGCGTGACAGTGGTGCGAAGTTTCTTAGGACTAGATGGATACTATCAGAGGTTTGTGCCAGACTTCTCCAGAGTTGTGGCACCACTCTCAGCTTTGAAAAAGAAGGGGAAACCCTTTGTGTGGTCACACAGATGTCAGCAGAGCTTCCAAGAGCTGAGACATAGATTGACCAGCACACCTATCTTGAGGTTGCCGGAGGAGGGGATAGGGTACGTAGTCTACTGCGATGCATCAGGGACCGGACTCGGATGTGTCCTAATGCAGGAGCGGGTAGTGATCTCCTATGGATCACGTCAGTTGAGGCCGCATGAGCATAACTACGCCACCCATGACCTGGAGTTAGTAGCAGTGGTCTCCGCTCTGAAGACATGGCGACACTATCTGATGGGCGAGCGCTTTACAGTCTTTTCTGACCATCAGAGTCTCAGTTACATCTTCTCTCAGAAGGAACTGAACCTGAGACAATGATGATGGCTCGAGTTCCTCCAGGACTATGACTTTGAGATAGTCTATACTCCTGGGAAGGGGAACGTAGTAGCCGATGATCTCAGCAGGAGGATGGGAATTCAACTACTTGAGGAGGCGACGGAGCAGCTAGCCGCTTTGCAGATATCCTTCGTGGATAGAGATGGAGCTGCCTTCCTTTAGTCACTCACAGTCACTCCTCCACTACTGCAGCGGGTCATAGAGGCACAACATGGGGATTCCGACTGTGAGACACGGCGTGCACAGATATCCTCAGGACAGGCACCTGATGGATTCTCCATGGGAGGAGAGCACGACATCCTTTTCAGAGGACGTACCTTGGTACCAGTTGCCTTACAAGAGGAAGTGATGAGAGATTTTCACACTTCTCCTTTGGAGATACATCCTAGAGTGGTGAAGATATACCCGGATCTCAGACGACAACACTAGTGGCCGGGCATGAAGAAGGCTGTGGAAGAGTTCTTTTCTCGATGCCTCACCTGCCAGCAGGTTAAGGCAGAGCATCAGGTACTAGCAGGCTTGGTACAGCCCTTGGAGGTCCCGGAGTGGAAGTGGGACAACATATCTATGGACTTAGTGACTGTACTTCCACACACTTCCAGAGGTCACGACTCCATTTTGGTGATTGTTGACCGACTCACCATGTCGGCTCATTTCTTACCCATCACAGAGCAGGGCTCAGTGGAGAGCTTGGGGTGTCTCTACATTTAGGAGATTGTGAAGCTTAATTGTGTGCCATCATCTATCATCTCCGATCGAGATGCTCGCTTTACTTCCCAGCTTTGGAAGGGGTTGTAGGAGGCATTCGGGATGCAGCTACATCTGAGCACTGCGTTTCAACCTCAGACGAATGGTCAGACGGAGAGGACCATTCAAACTCTCGAGGACATGCTCCCTGCATGTGTCCTCGACTTTGGTCGCAGCTGGGAGGACCACCTGCCCTTGGTGGAATTAGCGTAAAACAACAACTACCACTCCACCATCGGGATGACACCATACAAGGCATTGTATGACCGACCTTGCAGATCGGCTTTATGCTGGTCAGACCCTGGGGAGTCAGCACTCATGGGACCAGAGATGGTCTAGGCCACGACAGAGAAGGTCCAGATCATCCAGGAGTGGATGAGGATAGATCAGAGCCGGCAGAAGTCCTATGATGACAGGAGGTGGAGGCCACTAGAGTTCGAGGATGGAAACCAGGTCTTCTTGCGTGTCACACCTCGGCGTGGATTACAGAGATTTGGCCGAGGCGGCAAGTTGTCTCCACGCTTCATCGAACCATTCCAGGTCCTCTGCCGGATTAGAGAGGTAGCTTATCGCCTGGCTCTACCACCTCAGTTTCATCGGGTGAACGACGTCTTCCATGTATCTTAGCTGAGGAGATACGTGCACGACCCAACGCATATCATTGACCATGGGGAGCTGGATGTTGATGATGGGGCGACTTTTGTGGAGGTCCCAGTGGAGATCGAGGATCGACAGGATCGGGTCCTACATGGAAGATCGATCCCTCTAGTTTGCATCATATGGCAGCACAGGAACCTCCAGGAGAGCAATTGGGAGCGGGAGGCTCAAATGCATGCTCAGTACCCACATTTGTTTCCCTAGTTTATGATGTATCTTTACGGGGACGTAAAGCCCTGAGGTGGGAGTGATGTAAACACCCGTAAAATTCATGGGAATTTTTTTCTTAATTTATTTTGGAATTTTACAAGAACGCAGTTTCTGACGGAACCTGATTCCGAGGCCCGGTGTGCCCGGAATCATTTTCCAAAGTTTGGCTCGGGTACGTTCAGTGAACGAACGAGCGGGCTTTTCTAACTTTTGAACTGGTGCTCGGAATCAAATTCAGAGGGCACCGATGGAATCGCAACACCGGTATTTTCTTGGAAATGCCTTTTTCGTAGTTTCATTTGCTTGGGTGTGGTTTTTAATTTTTGGGGTTAAGTTAAGAAATAAAATAAAGTGGTGTGACAACTTTATTTTATTTCACTTAAAGCCACTTAAAGCCACTTAAGCCAGGTAAAGTGGATAAGGTGGGACCCATGATATCCTACCCATTTGGTAGGATATTTTTGAGATGGGGCCCGCACGAGCCCCACCGTTTCATTCCCTCTAAGTAACACACCCGCAAAAACCTCTTTTAAATGAAAGTCAACCGATGCATTTTCTTAAATTCTAAACACCCTTGTTAATTGGGTAGTTAAGTCGTTACAATTAATTCATCAAATTAATGGTCCGTTACATAACTTTGATTTTCTAATTGTTGGCTTGAGAATAAAATAAGATCAATACTTGTTTCACTTGAGGGTTGCTTGTTGAGAGGATTGGGAGAAGCTCTCAAGCTTGAAGATCTTTATCCTTTTTCGCGAAGAATGCGAAGAACGCGAAGAACACGAAGAACGCCGGCCTTCAACGAAGGGTGACGAAGAACGCCGAACCCTCGGAGATCGACGACGCGACATCTTGTACCGCGACACCGATGATTCTCCTTCTACGACGTTTCTTCCGCGACGTTCCTTCCCCGCGACAATCTTCGATCAACAACCGATTGAGTTTCTCTACGCAACGCCGTGTACCGTGACGACAATGACACCCCTTCCGCGACGCGACGATCCTCTTCTTCTACGACGATTAAATCCGCGACGAACTCACGTTCGATGATAACATTGAGGTAGGGGTTTGATTCATTTAAATCTTTGTGATTTATACCTGCGGCGTGTGAATAAATATTTGTTGTGAGACTTTTAAAACCACTAACGCGGTGGGTGCGGACCAACGAACAAGTCCGAACCCTCTGCCCTTTTTGTTCTTGGTGTGCGGAATGGTGGACGACGAAAAAGTAAGCCACACTGGCGATGTGAGATCCTCGCAGTGAAGAACGTACCCCAGGAGGGATTTTGACGAAGACAACGTGCAATTCCGACCACCAGAACTCGTCCGGTGGTCCGCGGAGCAGCCCGCCGGCGCACCGCCAGGAGGAGCCACCGTGGCTGAAGCCGTGGCGGAAAGGCACGGTCCTGCGACCGAACGGAACTGAGGGGGCACGGGATGTGGCCATCTGCTGCGTCCGATGGCAAGGGCGGCCCCACCCGGGGCCGCGACTCTATCACGCGGGGGCAGCACGCCCCCCGCCCGCGACTCGACCGTAACGGCCGAGCCGACCCGCTGGCCACTCGGCCAGCGCCAGCCGAGTCGCGCCCAAGCCGGGCCGGGTCGCACCATCCGGGTCGGACCCGGACCCGGGTCGGGTCGACCCAGTTCGGGCCGACCCAAGGGGGTTGGGCCGGGTCGGTCCGGGCCCAGACCCCCCGTTTTCGGACCCCTTACGGTCTTTTGCCCATATATTGGGCTACGGACCTCCGATCGACACACCGTATAACGACCCATACTTTACATACACAGTTAATACTTCAAAATTGAAGCATACTTATTACATCATATAACAAAACCATGAAAGGACCGTATAGGTATAGTGTCTTTAGAAACTGGGAAACATAAAAAACTGGTTCATAAAGCGTCTACACTGTCTCCCATTTATTTCATCATATCTAGAGTCCCTTTTTGGAATATTCTACATAATAACCTTCTTCCTAACCAGGGGAAATAAAACATACAAAAGGGTGAGCTCAAATGCTCAGTAAGGGTAAACAAAAGAAATATCAATCACATCGTATACATAAGCACATAACTTTTGGAAATCTTAACCTGCAAAAGAGATCATAATTTCATAAATGGGATAAATCATGGCAGTGAAATGTAATCACAATAATCATAACTTAAAACATGAAACTTTTTGGCATACACACATAATCATAGAGAATCATTTCATGTTAGTCAAGACTCATTTCCAATACTATCTTAGTGGACAAAGTCCCTTTCTGAACCGAGTCACCCTCGTTTCAGTCCTATTTCACTGAACCAGTATAACCTACCGTTCCAGCCATGTCTATCTCATGAGATATAAAATCTTTACCCAATGCATTGGAGGGAGATATAGGTCCCACCCATCTCATAATGATACCATTCTTATATGTGCCACAAAATCATAAACCATATATCATTGCATAACCCATGTAATACAAATGGGAATCTTAAACATCATGACATCATAAAACAATTCATATAAGATAAAGGAATTCATAAAAATAATTCCATCACAACATAATCAAATCAATGTAATAATAGGTATAAAAACAGAACCCTTTATTATCTTAGATGGAAAATAATTTTTATAAAACACTTGAATTCCATTCTTGAGGAAAATATCCTTTCTTCTTCAAAAACATTTTTTCTTTCTTAACATGTCATACAACTTTAAACTAAAATAAGTTGATTAAAAATAAACATGAAAACTTGTAAAGGAAGCTTCTTGGAAATAATGTTTTAAAAATACATTCATGCCGTATAAGTTAAAAAAACATTCTTCTCGTACTTTTGTCGGAAAGTCAAAAAGCACCTCGTACGAAAAACAACAAAAGATTCCTTTCATATCTTTTACTAAAATCTCACCGAAGCGTAAAATTGGATTTAAACAATTGTAGGTGGATGGAAATAATATTACATATTGAAGAAACATGGATTTGGATGATAAAATACACCCCAGTAAATGCCAAAGTATAAACAATCTCGGATAAAAATGAGATTGTGATATTTCCATTACCTTAGGTCTGTTTTGCTTCGTAAGTGTCTGAACCTCCTGTATAATGATTTAAATAATGTTATTGACTTATTCCAGAATCATAATTATTTTTATGATATCATATATGGTCATATTCTTAGCTTCTTAGTAGTAATATTTCATTTCTACTTATTATTCGGGTGTTTATAACTTTTTGTTCTTATGCGTGTCTGGTCGAATAAATTTTTATTCTTCTCTTTAGGTTATAGATACCTCATTTCCAGAATGTTATTAGAGTAATATATATCATATTCATTCATTCAATTAATTTATATAATCATTAGTAAATGAAGATCATGTCAAACAAGTCGCATCACATCGTGGAGAGGGTATTCCGTACATACGCACGAGTGATGATATCGTTCCCATGATCGTGGAATTGTATTGGAGTGTATGTGTACTATTTAAGAATCGGTATCACTTTATAATAGTCATATATAGTCCTTATTTACACCATTATACCCATCCAAGTAAGGTGGTGGTGGAAAATAGATTACACCACGGCGTGGAGACGGTATTCTGTACGTACGCAAGCGCGGTGATTTATTTTTCCGTAGGATGGATAGATGGTGAAATAGGGTTGTTTCATACTTATAATAACATATACGTATATGAGTGATACTTATGTTATTACTTAATAATGAAACAACTAAATAAGAAGAAGTGGAAGAAGAAATAAAGATGAAAGAATCGGTAACGGACATTACCTCTTATTTGAAGTGCTTCTTTGAGACCTTATTTTAGGGAACTAAAATTGGTCTTTGAAGAAGACCAGGACATCTATGATGTCTCTAGGTAAGTGTAGAGGAGAATGTGGAAGGGGTTGGCCGAGATTGAAGGCTTAATGTGGTGTGAGGAAGAGAGGGAGGAGGTGCCCTTTTATAAGGCAGGAGAGGGGCACCTTTGGGAAAACTAAAAATATTATTTTATTATAAAGTCATGTTCGGTTTTAAATAGCTCCAAATGGATATATTTCGAAGCTAAGGTGGGGATGGGTCTAAATACTCTCATCCAATAGAATTTAGACAAGTTTATGTTCATATTTTAACCTTATCATTTAGATTTAACATTAAGTTAAATAAGTTTACTTTTACCGTGTCTTCTTGTGTTCTTATACTATAAGGTTAATAAACTGACTATAAGAAGACAAAAGAACCCAAAGTTGTTTATTATTAATATATATAACCTTATATAAGTAATTTGTCCGAACCTTATACTTTTAGGAATAAAATAACAATTACTAATATAATATTTGTTTTAAAAATTATTTTATGTCAATTTTGACACTATTTAGTAATTGATTTTTCAGAAAATCATAACAGAATTATTAATTCGAACCAAGTTAAATAAATCAATACCAACATTCCATATTAACCTATAAAATTAGTGTAATTCATAAAAAGTCTAAAATTATATTTATTTGGGTATTTATAATATCAATTATCTCAATATTTCATTAATAAGATAATTACTGCATCATGGTTGTGTCATAAATAAATTAAATTATTTAATGTCTAAAAATTACAAATAAAATACCGTTATGTAGTAAATCTTTTTAGCTTTCTAATGAATATTTATAGTCGAATTTATCTTATGTATAACCCCATATTAAATATGATTTACTTATTAAACTTTGATTTTAACTATTTTAACCCTTCTTTAAATAAATTAATAATAAATGTCCTAATCTAATCCAAGTGGGCCTAAATGGTCATATTTTATTCATAAGTTTGTTTTTGGTCGAATTACACTTATCCAATAGAATTAGGACATGTGTTAGGGTAATAATAATATCATCTTTACCCTTAATTACCCTATTTACTTTTAACCGTGGTAAAAAAAAGTAAAAAGTTACTATTCACCAAAAAATTATTTTCATCTCATTGAACCACATTTTAGTCCTTGATATTAACCGTGTCTCTCGGATTTTCTAAATTTCACTAACAGAAGTGGAAAAATTAAGTTTTATGAAAAATTCAGTTTTTTAACTACCACTTAGTGGTTTCACTATTCATCAAAAATTGAAAGTTTTCAGAAAAATACCAAAATTTCACCCTAGGATAATTTCGATATTCCGAACCCAAAAATGAAGTCTATTTTGAAAAATAAAATTTATAAAATTTCAAAAAGTGGTTATTACTATTCATAACGGCTAGTTTTAATAATATTTTAAAAGAATATCGTTGTTTAGTGAAACTCTGTATTGCATACGACGCAAGCTATCGAGGAAGGTCGCAATTTCGTGTAAAGCAAGCCAAGAAAGTGTTGTGTAGAAAAAGATTACTTTGATGATTTATATAACATAAAAGTCTCGGGTGTTACATTCTACCCCCCTTAAAATGAATTTCTCCCTCAAAATTCGTCACTTTGTAACAAACAGATGAGGATACCTCTCCCTCATCATATCCTCAAGATCCCATGCAGCTTCTTCTAATTGGTGGTTCCTCCATAAAACTTTCACCAATCGAGTGGTCTTGTTTCGTAGGACTTTTTCACTACGATCCAGAATCTCCATCGGTTGTTCTTCATAAGAAAGATCTTGCTCCAGCGGTACAAATTATGAGCTGAGTACATGTGAAGGATCAGATATGTACTTTCTAAGGAGAGATACATGGAACACATCGTGAACTTGAGAGAGATTCGGTGGAAGCGCCAATCGGTAATCTACCTTCCCAACACGATCCAGTATTTCGAAAGGACCGATATATATAGGGCTCAACTTCCCCTTCTTTCCAAATCTCATGACCCTCTTCCAGGGAGATATTCGTAAGACCACTTTATCACCCACTTCAAACTCTAGGTCTTTCCTTCGGTTGTCGGCATAAATTTTCTGTCTACTCTGAGTTGCTCTTATGTGTTGTTGAATAGATCTGACCTTTTCTGCCATTTCATCGACGAGATCATGTCCTAATAGCTTTCTTTCCCCAACTTCATCCCAACAAGTTGGAGTCCTGTATTTCTTTCCATAGAGATCTTAATAAGGAGCCATCTGAATACTGGAGTGAAAGCTATTATTATAAGAAAATTCCACTAAAGGTAGGTGTTGATCCCAACCACCTTTGAAATCCATAGAGCAAGCTCTCAACATATCTTCTAGGGTTTGAATTGTTCTCTCAGACTGACCGTCTGTCTGAGGATGATAAGTAGTGCTGAAACTCAACTCTGTATCCAGAGTATGCTGAAGACTTCACCAGAACGTCGAGGTAAATCTCGGATCCCGATCATATATAATAGAAAGTGGTACTCCATGCAATCTTACCACTTCCTTTACATATATCCTGGCAAGATGATCCAGAGAGAAATCCTCTCTAATAGCAATAAAGTGTGCAGACTTAGTAAGATGATCAACTATGACCCAGATAGCATTATTGCCTTTGGATGTTTTAGGAAGTCCTGTGACAAAGTCCATAGTGATGTTTTCCCATTTCCATTCGGGTATGGGTAATGGTTGTAACATCCCCTTAGACTTCTGTCTCTCAGCTTTAACTTGTTGACAAACCAAGCATCGAGAGACATATTCAGCAACATCTCTTTTCATTCCATCCCACCAGAAGTACTCTTTCAGGTCCCTATACATCTTCGTGCTTCCCGGATGAATAGAGAATGAAGAACTATGATCCTCATCCAGCAGCTCCTTCTTTAATTCGGGGATGGGAGGAACACAAACCCGATTCCTAAACATTATTATCCCATCACAATCAAGGTTGAATTCCGGAACGTTTCTCACCTTCTTTTGTAACTCGGAATATTCTTTCTGTGAATATTTAATCTTCACATGTGTAGATGGTTGAACATTCATTTGAGAAAGATAATATTTTTCCCCTTCCATTATAATTCCAAGATCCACCCATTATAAGTCCATAAATATTGGATCTTTTGTGATCCTCATCATGGATAAACTTGCATGGTCTTGTCGACTTAATTCATCTTCCACCTTGTTTGCTTTCCCAGGGTGGTAATGGATTGAGCAGCCATAATCCTTAATCAGCTCCAACCATCTTCTTTGACGCATATTCAGCTCCTTTTGTGTGAAAATATACTTTAAAATTTTATGATCAGTATAAATATCACACCTTTTTCCATAAAGGTAATGCCTCCAAATCTTCAATGCAAAGATTACCGCAGCTAACTCCAAATCATGTGTTGGGTAATTTTGCTCATGGATTTTCAACTGTCGTGAGGCATAAACTATCACCATATCATTTTGCATAAGAACACACCCCAATTCCTTCTTGGATGCATCACTGTAGATCACAAACCTTTCTCCACTACAAGGCAGTGTGAGCATAGATGCACTGGATAACCTTCTTTTCAACTCCTTGAAATTCTCTTCACATTCCTCTATCCAGACAAACTTAACTCCTTTCCGAGTCAACTTGGTTAGTGGATTAGATAATCATGAAAAATCTTTCACAAAACGTCGATAATATCCAGCCAAACCAAGAAAACTTTGGATCTCAGTTAATGTTGTTGGTCTCGACCATCTTTCGATAACCTCTGTTTTTGCTGGATCCACAGATATCCCCTCTTTTGAGATTATGTGACCCAAAAATGAAACTTTTTGAAGCCAAAATTCACACTTGGTAAATTTGGCATAAAGCTTCTCCTTTCTCAGGGTCTTCAATATAATTCTCAAGTGATCTTAATGTTTCTACTTGCTCTTTGAATAGACAAGAATATCATCTATAAAGACTACCACAAATTGATCAAGATAGTCTCTAAAGACTCTATTCATCAGATCCATGAAGACAGCAGGGGCATTAGTAAGACCAAATGGAATCACTATAAATTCATAGTGTCCATACCTTGTACGGAAATCCGTCTTTGGTATATCCTCCCTATTGACCCTTAATTGATGATACCCTGAACGAAGATCAATCTTGGAAAATTATTGAGCTCCTCGTAGTTGGTCAAATAATTCATCAATGCGTGGGAGAGGATATTTTTTCTTGATAGTGATCTTGTTAAGTTCTCGATAATCAATGCAGAGTCTCATTGATCCATCTTTCTTCTTAACAAATAGAGCAGGTGCTCCCCAAGGTGACGCACTAGGGCGTATGAATCCCTTATCAAGATTCTCATGGAGTTGCTTCTTCAATTCCTGCAACTCAATTGGGGCCATTATATAAGGTGTATTTGAAATAGGCAAAGCACCTGGTACGAGTTCTATTGAAAACTCAACTTCACGATTTGGTGGAAGACCCGGTAATTCCTCCGGAAAGACATCATCAATCTCCCGTACAATGGGAATATTCTTAGTCGTGAGTTTCTCAACAACCATTTGAGATAAATAACCTTCATTTAGTGGAATCAATACTCATAAAATGGAAGAAATTTCCACTAGAAGTTTATGTTCATCCTTGCATTGATAGACGATCATAGATTGATCTGGAATATGAAATGTGACTTCCCTTATTTGGAAATTGATATGAGATCCATATAAAGAAAGCCAATCCATGACAATAATCACATCAAATTCTACTATAGGAAGGATCACAAGATTTGTAGGAATCACTTTCCCACAAACTTCGATCGGAGAAGAATTATAAACTTTTGATGCGATTGTTGTGCCATTAGGTGTTGTCACAGCTAACTCAACATCTAATTGTTGAGGTAATATGGTGATACTCTTAGAAAATTGTTCAAAAATAAAAGAGTGGGTGGATCCAAAATCAAAAAAAACATTTGCTACTTTAGAGAGGATGATAACTGTACCTTTCACCACATCGTTATCGTACTCCACATCGCTGATAGAAATTGCATGTGACTTTCCTTTTTCTTTAGCCTTAAGAGTTTTTTG
Source organism: Viscum album (assembly GCA_963277665.1). Classification (NCBI taxonomy): domain Eukaryota; kingdom Viridiplantae; phylum Streptophyta; class Magnoliopsida; order Santalales; family Viscaceae; genus Viscum; species Viscum album. The sequence continues at coordinate 657,946,904 of OY728163.1, forward strand.
ACGTTGACCATCATCATCAACCCTTGGATTAGGGCATTTATTGGCATAATGACCCATATCCTTGCACTTGAAACATTGAAGTGTAGTAGGTTCATTCTGTGTATCCCTTCCTTTGTTTGCATCATTAGAGATCTTCTTCCCATCATCGCGGCATTCAAATGCCTGATGACCTTCCTTTCCACATTGGAAACATTTACTTGTCCCTTTAAGACAACTCCCTCCATGTTTCTTTCCACACTTTGAGCATAAGGGAAAGCTCATCTTCTTTTCAGTGGGCTCTTTAAATTTTCCTTTGAATTCCATTTTCCTCTTCTTATCAAACCCATATGACTGATGGGTTACTCTAATCTCCATCTCGACTTTGAGAGCACATCGAACTATTTCCTCGTAGCTATTGAAGTCCCTTATGGCTAACGCCCTTCGAAGACTTGGTTTTAATCCACTAAAGAACCGATCGATCTTACTCTCAGGTTGGATAATAATACCAGAAGTGTACCTTGCAAGTCTTGTAAAATTTGCTTCATAGGTACCAACAGATTCATCATCCTTTTTCTTCAGTTCAAGAAACTCTTTCTCCATCTTTGTTCGGAGAATACGAGGGAAGTACTTATTGAAAAATAAGTTCTTGAACTCATCTCATTACATGGACTCAATTTCATCCCTTTGCCTCGTATTCTTAATAAGATTCCACCATTGATCAGAATATCCTTCCAAACGATACACTGCTAGGATGAATTTAACATGTTCAGAACATTGAAGAACTGAAAATATCTTTTCAGTAGTACTAATCTATTGTTCAGCAACTAATGGATCAGTAGACCCACTGAAAGAAGGTGGACGCTGCCTCATGAAGGATTAAACAGAATGTTGCTCCTTCCTTTTCTCGTTTGGAAGTCCTTCATGATTCATAGCTTGAGAAAGTTGTGTGAGCATGGCTACAAGATTTTTCATTCCAGCTCCCATAACGTTTGGTTGCTCAGGGGGACAATCATTGCATTTCCCGTCACATTCCGCATTAACACAGTTCCTTCGGGTTCCAGCCATTGACTAAAACCAAGAAGAATAGTGTGAGCAACCCAAATTATAATAGGAAAACCACATACTCAAGAATAAAATTTCACACTTAAGGTCTTATCCTAGGTTATTCATGGCCATTTCTAAAACACTAAGATTGTGTTCTATGCTTAGACTTATCCTTAGGGTTTTTACTAAGGATTTATCATCCTAGTTTCCAAAGGTCGACTATACCTTTCCTCTAATACCAACTATAACGACCCATACTTTACATACATTGTTAATACTTAAAAATTGAAGCATACTTATTACATCATATAAAAAAACCACGAAAGGACCGTATAGGTATAGTGTCTTTAGAAACTGGGAAACATAAACAACTGGTTCATAAAGTGTCTACACTATCTCCCATTTATTTCATCATATCTAGAGTCCCTTTTTGGCATATTATACTTAATAACCTTCTTCCTGACCTGGGGAAATAAAACATACAAAAGGGTGAGCTCAAATGCTCAGTAAGGGTAAACAAAATAAATATCAATCACATCGTATACATAAGCACATAACTTTTGGAAATCTTAACCTGCAAAAGAGATCATAATTTCATAACATGGGATAAATCATGGCAGTGAAATGTAATCACAATAATCATAACTTAAAACATGAAACTTTGTGGCATACACACATAATCATAGAGAATCATTTCTTGTTAGTCAAGACTCATTACCAAGACTATCTTAGTGGACAAAGTCCCTTTTTGAACTGAGTCACCCTCATTTCAGTCCTGTTTCACTGAACCGGTATAACCTACCGTTCCAGCCATGTCTATCTCATGAGATATAAAATCTTTACCCAATGCATTGGAGGGATACATAGGTCCCACCCATCTCATAATGATACCATTCTTATGTGTGCCACAAAATCATAAACCATACATCATTGCATAACCCATGTAATACAAATGGGAATCTTAAACATCATGACATCATAAAACAATTCATATAAGATAAAAGAATTAATAAAAATAATTCCATCAAAACATAATCAAATCAATGTAGTAATAGGTATAAAAACAGAACCCTTTATTATCATAGATGGAAAATAATTTTTATAAAACACTTGAACTCCATTCTTGACGAAAATATCTTTTCTTCTTCAAAAACATTTTTTCCTTTCTTAACATTTCATACAACTTTAAACTAAAAGAATTTGATTAAAAATAAACATGAAAACTTGTAAAGGATGATTCTTGGAAATAATGTTTTAAAAATCCATTCATGCCGTATAAGTTAAAAAAACATTCTTCTCGTACTTTTGTCGGAAAGTCAAAAAGTACCTCATATGAAAAACAACAAAAGATTCCATTCATATCTTTTACTAAAATCTCACCGAATGGTAAAATTGGATTTAAAAAATTGTAGGCGGATGGAAATAATATTACATATTGAAGAAACATGTATGTGGATGATAAAATACACCCCAGTAAATGACAAAGTATAAACAATCTCGGATAAAAATGAGATTGTGATATTTCCCTTACCTTAGGTCTGTTTTGCTTCGTAAGTGTCCGAACCTCCTGTATAATGATTTAAATAATGTTATTGACTTATTCCAGAATCATACTTATTTTTATGATATCATATATGGTCATATTCTTAGCTTCTTAGTAGTAATATTTCATTGCTACTTGTTATTCGGGTGTTTATAACTTTTTGTTCTTATGCGTGTCTTGTCGAATAAATTCTTATTCTTCTCTTTAGGTTATAGATACCTCATTTCCAGAATTTTATTAGTGTAATATATATCATATTAATTCATTCAATTCATTTATAAAATAATTATGAAATGAATATCATGTCGAACGAGTCGCATCACATCGTGGAGATGGTATTCCGTACGTACGCACGAGTGATGATATCGTTCCTATGATCGTGGAATTGTATTGGAGTGTATGTATACTATTTCAGAATCGGTATCACTTTATAATAGTCATATATATTCATTATTTACACCATTATACCCATCCATGTAAGGTGGTGGTGGAAAATATATTACACCACGGCGTGGAGACGGTATTCCGTACGTACGCACACGCGGTGATTTCTTTTTCCGCAGGATGGATAGATGGTGAAATAGGGTTGTTTCATACTTGTAATAACATATCAGTATATGAGTTATACTTATGTTATTACTTCATAATGAAACAACTAAATAAGAATAAGTGGAAGAAGAAATAAAGATGAAAGAATCGGTAACGGACATTACCTCTTCTTTGAAGTGCTTCTTTGAGACCTTCTTTTAGGGTACTAAAATTGATATTTGAAGAAGACCAGGACCTATAGGATGTCTCTAGAAAAGTGTAGAGGAGAAAGTGGCAGGGGTTGGACGAGCTTGAAGGCTCAATATGGTGTGAGGAAGAGAGGGAGGAGGTGCCCTTTTATAAGGGAGGAGAGGGGCACCTTTGGGAAAACTAAAAATATTATTTTATTATAAAGTCATGTTCGGTTTTAAATAGCTCCAAATGGATATATTTCGAAGATAAGGTGGGGATGGTTCGAATTAATCTCATCCAATAGAATTTAGACAAGTTTAGGTTCCTATTTTAACCTTATAATTTAGATTTAACATTAAGTTAAATAAGTTTACTTTTACCGTGTCTTCTTGTGTTCTTATACTATAAGGTTAATAAACTTACTATAAGAAGCCAAACGAACCCCAAGTTGTTTATTATTAATATATATGACCTTAGCTAAGTCATTTGGACGAACCTTAGATTTTTAGGAATAAAATAACAATTACTAATATAATATTTGTTTTAAAAACTATTTTATGTCAATTTTGAAACTATTTAGTAATTGATTTTTTGTGAAAATCATAACAGAATTATTAGTTCAAACCAAGTTAATTAAATCAATAATAACATGTCATATTAACCTAGAAAATTAGTGTAATTCATAAAAATTCTCAAATTATATTTATTTGGGTATTTATAATATCAATTATGTCAATATTTCATTAATAAGATAATTACTGCATCATCATTGTGTCATAAATAAATTAAATTATTTAATGTCTAAAAATTAGAAATAAAATACCATTATGTATGAAATCATTTTATATTTCTAATGAATATTTATAGTCGAATTTATCTTATGTATAACCCCATATTAAAAATGATTTACTTATTAAACTTTGATTTTAACTATTTTAACCCTTCTTTAAATAAATTAATAATAAATGTCCTAATCTAATCCAAGTGGGCCTAAATGGTCATATTTTATTCCTAAGATTTTTTTTGGTCGAATTAAACTTATCCAATAGAATTAGGACATGTGTTAGGGTAATAATAATATCATCTTTACCCTTAATTACCCTATTTACTTTAAACCATAGTAAAAAAAAGTAAAAAGTTACTATTCACCAAAAAATTATTTTCATCTCATTGAACCACATTTTAGTCCTTGATATTAACCGTGTCTCTCGGATTTTCGAAATTCCACTCACAGAAGCAGTAAAATTAAGTTTTATGAAAAATTCAGTTTATTAACTACCACTTAGTGGTTTCACTATTCATCAAAAATTGAAAGTTTTCAGAAAAATACCAAAATTTCACCCTCGGCTAATTTCGATATTCCGAATCCAAAAATGAAGTCCATTTTGAAAAATAAAATTTATAAAATTTCAAAAAGTGGTTATTACTATTCATAACGGCTAGTTTTAATAATATTTTAAAAGAATATCGTTGTTTAGTGAAACTCGGTATTGCGTACGACGCAAGCTATCGAGGAAGGTCGCGATTTCGTGTAAAGCAATCCAAGCAAGTGTTGTGTAGAAAAAGATTACTTTGATGATTTATATAACATAAAATTCTCGGGTGTTACACACCGTTAGCGGCGATGTGATCCCCGGATCAAGATGGTCGTTTTGACATATTAAACTCAAGGTTTCAGAATGCTTTGAGTTCGGTCGGGTTGGTTCGTACACGAAACCAACCGGGCCCTCGGAGCAGAAACACTTATATCTTGAGCTCCGGCCATCTAATTGACGTGCTGTCGACTTTGATGGATTCCTCTAAGTGAGATGGATCTTTTCGCTTACTCCGCCCGAGGTTTGGACGTAGGTGGAGTACGGTCGGGTTGGTTTTGACTTAAAAACCAACAGGGGCCCTATGACGGAAAATCCAATAACTCTCAGACCGGGCATCCGATTGACGCGCCGTCTGCGACGTTGAGTTCCTGTTGACGATACAGAACTTTTGGATACATCAACTATGGAATATGTGTCAGTTGATGTATCAGCCTCTCGGCTCGTGGAGCGGACCCTCCCGAACGAGCTTGCTGTGTGCGGGAACCCTAGTGCTGGCTGCGACTGCGACGATGACGACGACTGTGCAGAGATCCTCATTGAATTAGGCGGCGACGACTATAACACTCAGCGATCCTACGTGGATCAGTGCTAAAGATCCTGTGTGGGTCAGCGCTCAGCGGTCCTGTGTAGGCCAGCGCCTACAGATCCTGTGTGGGTCATTGCGGGGGTTAGTTACCTATCGATCATGTGTGGGTCAGATCCTTTGTGGGTCATTGCGGGGGTTAGTACTTATCGATCCTTTGTGGGTTCGACGATATAGATGAATCAGTGGATATATCCGATCATCTCTATCGTCATACGAAGAAGTATACATGTGTGAGCTGAATCCTATTTTTCTTTCCTATGTGGATTGTGTTGTGCTATCCTGTGTGGATTTACGTTTTGCTTTCCTGTGTGGACTGGGTTGTACTTGGGATCGGATGTTGGAGCTGAACTTGGAATTGATGACTTAGGTATATTTATGGGAATATACCTAAGCAGTGTCGGATGATACTTCGTGATTGAATCATTCCTTTGTGGATTATCCTTTGTGGAATCTGGGAGACCTTCGGGGGTCTCGAGGTCCCTACTGAGTAGCTTATACTCACCCCTACACGGGCTACGCCCGCACTACATTGTGTTGGTTGCAGATGACGGACATCGCTGATCGTGGTTGAGGCTTGCGGAGCAGAACGGTACCTAGAGGTGGACCACTGGGTGTGCCGTACTCGGAGTGGACGACTGGACCCGAGGAGCTATGGAGGGTATATGTACTCACCCTTCAGGTGGGACTTACAGTGGGCAGTTCGACTTTGCGACTTTACTTACAGTTTCTGTTTTCCCTTTCCAGTTGTACTTTACTTTCAGTTTGTGTTTGTATTCTGGCCCACTTACTTTTCCGCACTTATTGTTGTACTTAGTTTTTACATAGTGTTTACTTCTGCTTGCTTGCTCTGTGGTGTTGCTTACTTTACAAAGGCAATGCCTTCCCTTTTTACTGGGATTTACGCCTTGGTGCTAGTCGCCAGCCCCTGGCCTATGGAAGACGGGCTTGGGGTAGTCACGGCACTAGCCCCGAGGACGGGTCGTGAAACACTATCTATAAACACAGTTGAATTTCTTGAAGAAAATAACTTAAAATTACTATAAAATCATTTTATCAACAAATAATCTTTCAAAACCTTTGAGAGAACACATTTACTAATTAGTAAGTAAAATAAGAACTAAAATCTTCATTTCCAACCACTTTCTTATATTGAAATAGTTTTATATATTTTTACTTGATCCCTTATTTATTCCAAATTTAATGCACCATAAGATTTATTTTTTACCTTTATTACAATAACCAATGTTTTAAATGAACCACTTAAAATCACAACCATTCACTACACATATCTTCGTTTCATGCATGATAGATGAAGTGAAAATAAAAAACATCAAAACAAAAATCTTATATGCATTGTACTACATATAATACTAAAAATAAGCCTCAATATATCATTGTGAAATATAAAAATTATATGAATTATATTACAAAAAATATTAATGGAATATTATAATAAAATATCTTAACAAGAACCATATATGCCTTGAAAATTAAAAAATATCAACCATCACAAAAGTTATTTAGTTCTAACACTTTTATAGTTTACAAAATATTATCAATGTAGATAGCTCCATCAATCAATATGGCGCTATATATAGTAAATATCATAAAACCAGAAAACAAACATCCAACGTACCGACCCACACAATTACTTTGTGAATTAATGAAATGAAACCGAACTTCCATACTAATACCCTACATATTTAAAGAATAATGGAATAAAATCAATAATGTTTAACAAAAAAAATTTATGAAAGAAAAAATTTCATGATAAGAATTATTTTAAGAAAAATGGTTTGAAAATATCTCTTTTATTGAAATAAAAAAACAAGAGAACAGATAAAAGGAAAGATGTTGTGAGATGAGGTGTCACTTCCCTTATCAACAACTGTCATTGACCAAAATTATTTATAATTTTTATTCAAATACTGCATTGTTATTCTAGAAATAGATGCCAATAAATTTCATAACCACGTCCACATATATGAACCCTGTAATAATGCTCTCTTATGATCTATTCTTTATGGAGTAGGGCTTTAATGTTTGAACTATCTGAATTAGGATCCTCTGGTTGTGTATCCACAATCTTATTATCCCAATCAACATGACCATAACCTCTTCCATGGATTATTGTATGATGACCCTATTTCCATGGATTTAATTTTTGCAATATCACTTCTAGTTCCTCCTCCTCCATTTCAGATTTATCTTTCAACATTGGGGTCAAATCTGTACTATTTATATCTACAATGGACATTAAGGAGTCACCATAAAAATTTAAATTTCCTTCAGGTTCTTTTCTCTATGAATGCGTTTTGTCCTTATCTATGGTATTATGATTAGAAATCATTTCCTTTTGGGTCATCCACAAATCCATCTCATCTCTACTGTCAAACTCTGTCAAAGGTTACATAATTTTTTTACATGGGCATCATCTTATAGGCCCACCGACAAAGTCATGTTTCTTGATAAGGAATTAAAACATAAAATTTATAATAACAAAAAAAATATATTAATTAAAAAGTAAAGATACCCTTCATCATAATTTTCTTTATAAAAACATTAGATTTCTCAACTCACAATCATTTTCATCATTATAAAAAAAGATTCAACTAGTTGACAGCCCTGTAAAAAAATAAAATGTAAAATATTAAATTCACTCTATAATGGAGTAAGAACCACTAGCTTGGTCAATGATTTTTCTAACCCTCAAGAATAGAAAATAAGGTTAAAATCAAATTAAAAAAAATATCATATAAGAAAAATTACTGGGAAAATTAAAAGAAATTATACTGAAATTAAAAATGTTACATTATTCCAACAATTTCATCATGTTTATTCTTAATGTTATCCATTTTTCCTCACACAAAATACTTTAAGTTAACACTTCCTGTAATTCACATCTCATTGCAAGAGAACCGAAAGAGATATCACCCAAACAAATGTTTTCAAATATCAATTTTATAATCTCTTATATATTTTTGGAAGTTCTGATTTTTTCGAAATTAGATATGTTTTATAAAAGACATGATAACTCATTCCCAATTTATTATTATAAAAAAAACTAATCAATATATAAAAAATAAAATATTGAATATAAAAAACAAATTATAAGGTGATATGACAATCTAGACATTACCTAAACTATTATTTACTCATAATCAATTTTTGAACATTTTTTAGGTTCATAGGTTTGAGCCACATTTGATGATTATATGCCTCTTTACATTCTTTTCCCTAAACAAAAAATATGTGATAAAATAAAATAAAAAAATAATTTAAGACAACAATATAAAACAGTGCATAAAAATGTAATATCTCAAATTTTGAATGTATTTGAGAAATACTATTTTCACCACATAATGAAGAAATTTAAATTGTAAATGATTGTATATACCCCCTTAATTTATTTCTGTAATTTTTTTTATTATATTGGTATGAAACATATTGTTCGATACTAAATAAGTTTATTCATGACTTGGAAAATATGATAATAATTGAATATGGTATAAATGAATGAATTATGGAGAAATATATTACTTGTATAACTAAATATTATTAAAAGTATACCAAATTCAACCATTTTTCTTCATGAATGTGTTTAGAACTTTTTCCCATAGAATCATTGTGTGTCAAATTGTCAAAATAAGCTACAATGTTTTCCCATAGAATCATTATATGTTAAATTGTCAAAATAATCTACAATTAACTAAAATTAGTATGTTCTACATGTAACATCCAATTTCTCCATTCCCCAATGATAAGTTTCATTCCCTTTATGGAAGTAATATGATAACTAAAACATGAAAAAATGACATCATATTTATAAAAAAATTATTGAAAAAACTATAATAGAAATTTTAATGACTAAATATGAACCTTAATTACATCCTACAAATTGTTATTTTTTATATCTACTAATTACTAGTCATGATTATCTAATGGTAATATCCAAAGGTTATGAAAAAAAAATGATGGAAGATAATATTCTGGTTGAATTTCTAATTGGTTGAATAAAGTCATTCACATAGACAAAAAAATGATCTTACAAAATTTTATACGTGTTAAATCCATGACACTTTTCATTTCTTAAATGACTTGTATGAGCTCTCCTTCTCCTTATAGTGGCATGATAAAGAACTTTAAATTATTGAGTCAATTCAACTGGTATTTCATCAAAAATTTATATCGATGACTTAATTATTTTATAATTTTCACTATTTTATATTTGAATAGATTTTAACCATTCAAATAAAATCAAAATTTTAAAATATGTTTAAACACATAAAATCGTTATAATAAAATCAATAATTTTCATAAAATGGAAAAAAAAACTTACCAAAAATATGAGTTTCAAATATTTAATATTACACTATATAAATAAGAACAATGATTTTATAATAAAAGTGATAATAAAATAAATAAGGTCCTATATTTCATTAACCTAATAATTATTTTATAGAACATGAATCACCTATTCAATGATATATCTTAATATGTTTTATTGTGTTTTATTCATTAATAGACTACTTAAAATAAATATGGGGAATAAACAACTATAATTTATATATAAGAAACCGAAAATAGTATCAAATTAATCTTATTAATAAATTACAAGAAACTTAAATGATGAATCATTCATTTTTTATTCCTCTATCAATGCCTATAGATTTTTTTCAGAGGAAATAGAAGGGTTCTATATTGGAAAAAATTACCGTTTCAATGGTTTATTTGATTCCACTTGTCTGTTGTTTCTGAAACACATGGCTAAAAATTGCATAAAATAAATAAGAAAAATATATCAATAAAGAACATTTAAATGATTGAAAAAAGAGAGTAGGGGTAAATTTAAAGAAAATTCATAAATTTATACTATCAATTGATATTTTGTAATAGTAATTCTCTTGATTGAAGAGTTATTATTAGATACCATGTCAAAGCCTACTATATATGAAATAAAATAATTAAAATAATATATTAAAATATACACATTTAAAAAATAAAGATAAATTTTCAACAAATATAAAATAAAAATAATAAAAACCTAAAACTAAAAAAATTATTACGTTTTATAAAATATATAACAAAAAAAATCATAAAACATGTCATTATCAAGATCATAGTCAAAAGAATCCTATTTTTTTTTAATTTTATTATTAATCATTAATGTCTTTATGCCACCCATCATGGAAATAGTGTTAAATATCATAAATTAAAAATACTTCCTCATCCTAAATAGATTAATTTTCCACATTTACATCATCTGTAAAGTTGGTTTGTGGGCCATACACTTCTGGTGTAATATATTCTACATTTCAAACAAGTATCATGGTTTAGTGATGGTCACAACCAGAAAATATTTATCTTAATATTCGTCCATATAAAACACATGTAATGATTTAGATATAAGTACAAAAGGAAAATCCATTTTAATAATCATATTAAGGTTGGTGAGAGAAAATCCAAAATTATCTTCTTTGACACCTTCAATGGGATTCACCTAACCACAATGAAATAAAATAACCCTTTTTTCCATTTTGGTAAATCAACTCAATAATTTATTTCAACAGTACATAATACTACAAATTGTTTGTATTTTTGGTTACACTCACATTAACACCAGAATTGTTTGTTACAATCCTCTTACCACACCCATGATAACCATTTTTAGAGAATTTTTTCATTGTTTTAATTCACATATAAGGAAACTGACTTAAATGTGTCAACTAAATACATAAAGAAGTTGAAACTTAAATAATAACTAAAAACAAGGTATGTTATAAAAAAATAAAATTTAAAATTCAAAGTACGTTATAAATTCCACTTTATCAACAAACCATTTATAAAATATATTTTTATGGATGTAATCAATTATATTTAGTATATATTGATATTTTCTATTAAAAAATTCACAGTTCTCTCTAGAAAAATAATAATAATTTTAGAATTTTAAATACTATGAAAATATAACAAAAGTCATGGTTCTGTATCTTAATATACATATACTTGATGTTCATCACAGTTTCTCAAAAAAAAAATTATATGATTTTGGTATCATTGAAAATTAAGTTTAGATATCTTTCTTTTTGGATATTTTAGGATATTTTAGGGAGAGTATGGATTTACCTTTATGTGCTTCATCAATGTAACCATCAATGTTTCTTTTAGGAATATTTACTCTCATTTTAATTTCACACAAATATCCGGAAAAAATGTTATATAGTCTTCAACAATGCATCCTTCAGTAATTGAACCTTTTGGATGAATTTTTTTATGAACACATATTTTCAATATTTTCTATATACTTCAATTAAAAAGCATAAATAATTTAATTAAATTCCTATAAAATGTTAAAAATTGAAAACCTATTTTGTCTACCCATAAATTAGATACAACCAATGATAATAAATATGTCCAATAATTATGGATTCATATTCTAAATGAATTCCTAAATGTACTATGATGTCAAGAAAGGAAAATGGGATTATACACCCAAAATGAAATAGTATGGAAATACTATTATTAAACCATGAGTTTTTAAAAGAAGACAATTATATTTTATAGTATAAACGATAGACAAAATTGAGAATATATGAGAATGTAACACCCCAAAATTTTATGATATATTTATTTAAAATAAATATAATCTCTATAGTATATTTTTGTACATGAAAACCTGAGATTTTTATGTTCGAAAGTGTATTCAACAGAGAACACCAAGATTTAATGACAAATGATATATATAAAAATTATAACCTTGCCATCAAATTATATGGTAAGAATAATGTTTACTATTTTAGGATATATACACACACACACACACACACACACACACACACACACATATATATATATATATATATATATATATATATATGTCATTTTAATATCCCATCCTGGATGCCACTAAATTGGTTCCATAATCTGATTAGTTACTTGGCCTCCAGAGCACCTCCCCGTACAGTAGAGGCCGACGACCAGTCATAAGGGCCTAGGTTGTGATAGTGGGAAGACTATTCCCTAATATCAGAGTAAGAAAACAGTGGAAATAAATAAGTATCATACACAACAGTCTATAAACACAGTGCAGAATCTGGAAATAAACTGAAATAAAAGTATAGGGATCTACTAATAACACTAATCAAAACAACATACCCCGTCTCCAAACCCTATTGATCTGCACCAGCCTGATTAGAAGAAGAACACGAGTAGCTCCTTTTGAACATGTAACTCCAGGTCCCAGCTATATCCTATATTAAACTAGAATCAACTAGAAAAGTAGACATATGGTCTATAGATACACCATGATTCATGTGAAAGGTTGATAAATAATCTCAATAGGCCACCCTAAGAGGAACATATAAGGTATGCTACTATATGTTTATGAAAAAAGTAAATCGCTCTACCTAGCTGAGACACAACTGAAAAGACAAGTAAAACCAAATTGTGAAACCATTGTCGAACCTAGGTCTGTAGTCTCAGACAACTCGAAATGTGTCACCATATATTTCCATATCTATATACATATACATATATATACCCACACCAATACATTTTAACATAAATATGAATAATCATGAGTATGTTAATAAATATCATAAAAATAATAACAACTAATCCTTGCGTCTGTAATCCCGATATCTTAGACATCTTGTGCCGAGAAATTGAGTTTGATGTCATACCACTTAATCCATGTATGATTAAGTTGATCTTTGGGTCAATAATCCCCCTCACCATGCACCCACATTATAGAATACCGAAAATGTCTCTACGCATGCTACGCCAAGAGGATACTCGTCATACACTTGGGTTCAACCACACTAGCCTTCAATCATTATAACAAAGGATTCTAGGGACAACATCCAGACATCCTATAAATGGTCCCCAACCTAGACACCACACTGCTCAATCCATCTAACTGTAGTCCAATGTCTAATTCCTAGGTCCCATCCTAAAGGTGGTTATGACATTGTGACTTAGAGGTACCCTAAGGGTTTGACCTTTAGGTGATTTATAAGATATCTCACCAGTGATATGTTATACCCACCCCTTGATATCCAATGTGATTTTCAATCATTGGTGTGAGACTCCATATTCATCAGCACTGACAATGAAAATGGATCATAATCCAAATCCTAGAAATAAAATCCAGAGATCCTCATCATATTGAAAACTAGGGAGAGTGTAGTCATCCCCCATATGCCACAAGTTGGGGAGTGCGTAATCATCCTCTATAGACCACTAGCCAAGGAGAGCATAATAATCCACCAGAAACCTAGGTTGAGCAGCCTATAATAATATTATTTTAACACACAATCCATGGAGAGCGTAATCCTACTCATAACTCATGAGATCATAATCATCCATGTTTTTCATTACTGGGGACATCCTTCCCATACATCATATTCATAGGCACAATATCCAGATTATTGGAAAAATGTTTGGGACAATCCTAGTAAGGTAATAATCAAATATAGGGGCTCAACATCCAAAAAAAGGTATTCCCATTAGGTAAATAAATAAAATATAAAAATAGAATGGATCAGAAGCCTAATACTAAGAAGAAATTATAATCATCCCAAAGAGAAATAAACATGCCTCTCTTCAAGCTCAAAATAGAAAAACCTAGAGGCACCTATTTTAGTCATTACAACATGAACAATAAACATACTAAATGATAAATAAAAGAGTATTAGAGTTATAATGCATATACTCAACACTACATCCATAAATCTATATGATTAAAAGTTCCACACTGGTTTTAAGGTGCCACCTGATAACATCTCTACCCAAACCTGGTGTACAAACTCAAGTTCATTCGAACAACTGGGCACCCACTATGTACCTCATGTTAAGACAAAATAGAGGCATCCTACTTGGTATCATTTTGGTATAAACACAAGTGATGAAATCCTACATAGGATCCATAGAAAAAAAATAAAGATGAGGAATCTTATAAGGGATCCTCTGATAGTAAGAAAGGTTGAGACATCCTATATCGGATACTCGGAACAAGAAATAGGTGAATTCATCCTATAGGGGACCCTATATAACAACATAAGATGTTAGAGGAATAAAAAATGGGATACTCATAATGGTATACATGTAAATGGATCCCACGAGGTATTACCTTGGTCATTATTTAAGAAATGGAATCCCACATGGGATCCTTAATACCAAAAAGAAGATATCAACATCCTACTTGGGATAATCTTAGTAAAAACATAGGAAGAGGAAAACTGTAGGAGATCCTTAGAAGAAACTAGTCTAAAAAAATCTTAGGTTATAAGGTAACATATCACAAGGTAGATGTTCTCAAGGAAAAAGATACAAAGGAAACAGTCTAGAGATATAGTTCATGGCTCATCTCGGATCAGGTCTCACTCTCAGGAGACATTGGGTATAATTACTGGAGGGGGAACCTCTCCATTAGGAAGACGTCCAATATGCCACCTAGGAGTCCACAAAACATCACATTTGTCTTACAATTATCATATAAAAAAGATTGTTATTATAGAATACACATGGGTACAATTTTTACTCTTGAGTGAAAATACTCAAAATCCAAATATGTTTGAAAGGGTGAATTACATGGAGTTTCTTTCTGAGAACACCACCTGGGTGATTATTTTAACTGGACGTGAAAAAAAACCATGAATTATATGATGTGTGAGATGGGTATATGGAATTTACCTTACACGGGGTACATTCTTGTCTCCCTCAAATGGAATGGACATGTATTTGGCCTGGTTCTGTACATCTACACAACGTGTGACCCACATGAGTTCTAGACATGTACTCTAAAAAACTATGTAACCCTACTAAGATAATCCTCTTCAGGTACTCAGATACATCGCTGAGCACTGGTACATAGAGTGTACTCCTAGGTAGAAGATGTGTACTTCAAAAACATGATCTTCCTTAACCCAAAAGAACAAACGGGTTGCGTTCTCTGAAACAAACAATGTCTAGTTAGAAACCCCCTTCTCATCTACAAAAACAATATATCGAGCCACAAGGGGATATAAGAAAGCATATAAGGGGGTTAAAACTTAAAAAAATCTACGGTGATTTATGGAGAAAAATAAAAAACAACCTTCCTTTGGGAAGAATCTGCAGAAGGTTCACCCATTTTCATGATCCAATGTTTCCGCACGTTGATTCAGTACATCCTGAGCTTTGAAATAGTACATCCTTCTCTCCTGCTCTCTTTCTCTTTCTCCCTCTCCCAATCATCTCTATCTCAGTCTTGAAAAGGGTCATCCACATGGGAATATATGAGAATCATAGAGGAAAAGAAATAAAAGGAAATTAAAATAATGAAACAGAAGAAAAAGAAAAAGGGCTCGATCCAAACCCGACACCCAACACATGTTTCTACCCCTATTATAAAAAAATCCCTATTATAGAATAAATGGAAGATAAAAAATCTCATTCCTATGATCCATTAAAAAAATTTGACTGAACAAAAAAACAAAATTAAATTAATATTTAATTTATTTAATAATAATTATTAATTATTTCTAAAAAATTTGGACTTCTCCGAATTCCACCAAACTCCTGTTCTAGGGAAACACCATATTATGGGACTAATGGGGAGGTTATAGAAATTATCCAAGATCATATTCTAGGGGAAAAATACCACTTTAACAGTTACAAGCATCCGAAATCAAATATTTAATTTTTGGCACAAAATTTTAGTTTGCAAAAAAAACACAGGTCCTTACAACCTTCCCACCATAAACCTTATCATGCCTGAGAATCTTGGTGGTAAGACATTAATCCATGCTCTCAACCCAAGAATATAGACTAAAATATATCTAGAATGTCCAATGACTAGCCTCATACCATCAAAAATAATATTCTACATAGAATATGTTCGAATATGGCTAATTCAGTACTACCCACTATAGGTATGTCCTTATCATTATCTCAAAACCCATCTCTAAGCTCAACAACCCACCAAATCTCTATCATTAAATGGAAAATGTGATTCTCCACCCTATCATTTCTAATGGGTCACTTTACACTATATGGATTACCTTACATCACTCCTTGAGTGAAACCTCAACATGTTTCCTCATTAATCCAAAATAGTCATTTAAAAAGAAAGAATCGTGGTATATGGGTGATTCTATGTCAATATAATGAAGACAATGTCAATATAGAGAATGATCATCTCTAATAAGAGTAAACTAAGATACCATCTAAGGGTGTGTATAGATTTTTATGATCCTTGCTCACATCCTTTCAAAACATGACCAGGATTCAGCCATGTATTAAATGTCTTACGGCACACAATTTATTCATGATGTCACCTGTACCATGTAGGGACATTTATAACTTAACCACAACTCCCAGGAAACAAATCCCATATCATTTCTTGAAAACATATGTCCTCAACTTTAACATGAACACTTACCGATTTATGACTAAATGTTCCCATTCACAACAACCATGTACCCTTACATCCAAATCATGCTCCAGTGATTCATCCATTACAAGGCTAGGCTTATTTTGCTACATGGAACATCAGTCTCATTATTCAGGAAGCTCCCTTGGAACTACTCTTCAAAAGAAGGCACCTCACATGAATCACTGTTTATTCCATGACTACCTGTCACCCAGTGTCGTTCTAGTCATGAGCATCTAAATTCACTCTGACTACATTATCAATAGAAAAAAAAACTGGTTGATCTATTTAGACATCCAAACAGTCATACTCATCGAATACAGTCTTGAAAAATAATCACCCTAGTTTCTTATCAAAATCTAAATCAATAAAAATTTCTATGGCAAAAAACATGAGGAACTACCATGTTCCGATAAAAAAATGAGCGTACAACCGAAATCACCACCTAAAAAGGAAAATAAAATCATGGGTGAACCTCTATCATGTATGTTTCCATCATACAAAATGGAAATCGACTAACAAGGGTAAAAAAAAACCCCAACCTACAAGGGCCTGATCCTCTCCGAGCATCCCCCTAAGGAACTTATCCCTAGAGGTCATGATACCAACATAAATGAGAGACTAAAATTCCTGGTATCCATGGGCATTATAGTCAGTTATCTTACTAGATCTCAATGAATGGAGAAACAACACCCTACATGGGGTACAATAGAAGGGAATCACATGCCATATTGACCTACACGGGTGGATGCAACTCACGTTCATGAGGAATGAGTTATAAGTCTCAACACCAACACTATAACGACCTTATCCTTTTACACATACTATTATATGACTTTAAACTTAATAAGACATATAATACAAACCAAGTATCATAAATCCTAGTTTCTATGGAATATTAGATCCAAAATTTGAAAGAATGAAACCAAAATTTGAACATCATTTATTTAATCTTCATAATGAGATCCCAACAACATTTTATCCCATACATCTTCATCGGATAACCTGGGGAGACAAGAAAAAAGGGATGAGCTAAAAATCTTAGTAATGGTATAAAAATTAGAATAAAGGATGGCACATGGGTTTGAAGGCATGGTTTGATAACATAAAACAAGACATGGAACATGTGGAATAATAAAATATAGAACATGTGATAATTTAATCACGGAATCATCATAACGTGGTAGCAATATAATACATTACATAAGCAAAAGACAAGGAAAACCACCAAGACCATTACACATGGACCATGAGTGAAGGATAACAACTAGGACCGTTGCAAATGATGAATCATGAGATGAAACATTACCAAATTAATTAGATAAATATCTAGGTGCTCCCATCATAACATGTTCATGAATATGTGTTCCACATAATGAATCATACATATGGAATCAAACACAAACATAAGGGTTACCCCTAGAAAGAATTGGTTATCACAATCATGTCAAAAGTCATATCAAAAGGGAATATCACAATAGTGTCCATGAAATAATGGATTTAAATAATACATGGGCATTAACAAGGTAAAATTAGCATATACCATGATATGTTTTTTTAGAATGAAGTATAAACAAGTAAAAAAAGTTTTTGGATACTTTTTAAATATAATATTTTAGTGCGATTTAAGGAACGCATTAATGAGTATTTAAAACGGACAAAGGAATAATTTTTTAATGTAAAACAAAAAATAGACCATGTTATATTTTCATGATTTTTCTTAAATGCCAACATGAATTGGTCACCTAATTCATGCCGATATTTATTAAAATCAATGAGATCAGTACAAGAACGAGGTGTAAATAACTTACACTAATAGGGAGTGAAGGGGAAAAAGAAAAACCTGAACTATAAGAAGAAGAACCACCAGATCAAGGTCTTCAGAAAGTAAGGCATTGAGGTTGAAGTCCAAATTCAGCAGGCAACCAGGAAAATGCTGCAGTGCACCTCAACTACAGAAAGCAAGAAGGGACCACCGTCTCAGCCTCGATCAAGAATGGACACCACAGGTTCTGCAAGATAGCTTCAAGTAAAACATACCTTCATTGCAATACACATAAAGAACTTTAGTGAAAACTTCAAAACAAGCAAGACCAAACATAACCAGGCTATATGGTACTCCCAAAAGAAAAGAAAGGTAGCGCACAACTCCCTTCAAAGGACAAGAATAGCCACATATAATTAGCCCAAAAGAATAAGTAGCTTGAAGCATAAATTATGATTTAAAGAGAGGAATTCACTCCCAAGGTATAGCCATGATGTAAAAAATCATGATTTATTTATACTCATCTAACATCCTAATAGAAATGCGCTTTCTGATTTCAAGGTATTTCTCAACATTAATGAAACCATATTGATATTTCTGTAATGTGATTGAATCTTGTTTATCCATCTATTCATTAGCTGCGTCTCCCAATGCATCCTCCTTACAGTAGGCATCCCTGTATGCCAGATAGGTAGTCCATTCATCATATTCTTCAACTGAACCAATGATTTCAATAGGTTGATCAACCACTATTGGGATTTAATTCTCTTTCTTAGTGACGTCAAGAGATAGTGTAACTATTGTTCATTCAATGTTAGAATAGTCTCTACACTTATTCGTTTTCTTAGGATGTGGGGTAATGAAACCATCAGTTTCCACCATTGTTTTTTCCCTTTCTTGGTGCTTGAGTTGAGAAAGTTTTCTTCAATATGACTAGGATTATCGTCATCTGCAATCAAGGATTCACTAGAATCATAATGTTCTGCTTGCTCCTTGTCTTCACGGTCATATGATTTAATTTGTTTCCCTCGCTCTTTCACTAGGGTAGGAGGAGGATTGAAATCATTTGTGTCATTAGGAAGAGAATCCATAAGTCCTCACATATCTATAGGATGACTCACTTGTTGAGAAGAATGAGAATTAGGTGTCAAAGGCTCCTTATTGACATCAGAATTCTGCTCTGCATTATCCAAAGGGACAACATTATCTATCTTACAATCATTTCTCGCATCCTTTGCAGGATCCAACATGACTTTTACAATCCAAGAAAATTTCTTAGGCTCAGTATGCACATTTATGGGGTTTCTGTCTTTCTGGTCATGACTGAGCCTAAGAAAAGCATGGAAGTAATCAGGTAAACTTTCATAAACAACATCCTGGAAGAAACTAGACTCGCTATTCTGAATCCAAATTTGGGTAGGAAGACTATTAGAGACACCGATTTCAACAAAAATTCTATCTACTGAAGGCCTGGAAAGATGCGTCGTCGCTGATTCCATCCTTAAAGGAGTACCAATAAGCTGAGAAATTGGAAACAAGGCTTCAGTTTTGAAGAGGTGAGGTGATGGACAATGGAAATAATGATGGCTTAAAAAAGATTATATACTGTAATCAGAAATGGGAAATAAATCATGAAGTTCCATTGAACCAGGATTACTTATCTGGAAGAATTGAGAACGGGCCCTTTTTTAAAATTAGGATATCACCGAAAGAAGGATTAAATGATTTGGATATATGATTTTGGAACATATAAACTGAATTTATAATAATTATATAAAAATGAATAGGGGTTAAATTATGGTAAAGATAGAGAAAGTGTAACCCGAAGAAAAAAAGGAGGTTGAGAAAGAATCCCTTACCTTATGTCTGAAACAGTTATGCACTTGTAATTAATGTCTTGAATAATAAAATTATTTTAATTAATTAATAATTAAATAACCTCTTATATATATAATTATTTATTATAACTATATTAAGTCCATTAAAGGTCTTTTTCATTAGTTATAAGAAAAAATTTTGTTATCTAGGAGTATTCATTTCCTCAGTTTTCATGATCTATTTACTTGTATACGTGTGTGGATGATCATGTAATATGAGAATAGTTGTATAGAACTAAAATTATGTGATATTAATGAAATTACATAAAATTAAATAGATTTATATGTCATTCAGTTATCTAGGGAGAGGATTAATCATTAGATAAGGCATTAGTGATATTTGTTTGGATTATTTTGGTGGTTTTTAATTATCACAAAAAACTCGTTTTGTTTTATCATTTATTATTAAGTGTGAGTTGTATTTCCAAAACCTAATAAAGGTTATAAAATACATTTTAAAGTCTATTTAAACCCTTATAATGGTTTTATGACATGCCATGAAGTCGGTGAAGTAATATGAAAATTTTTCATTCTCTAATCTGATAAATAAACACCTCATGGATGATGTTTTTCATTTTTAGAATAAAGGGAGATGCGAGGAGTGTTGGTGATGGTTTATTACATTATAATAAAAACATTAAAGTATATATAATTTAATATTTCTATCATGAAACTTGTATGAAGGAAGTTTACGAGAGAAAAATAAAAGAAAATAACCTTAAAAGAAATAAAAAAATAGAAAGATGATTTTACCTTTTGAGTTCTTCTCCTTGAGATCCAACATAGGGAAAAGGGTTTGGTATTTTGTTGAGAAAAAGTGATCCTGAATGTGGGGGGAGGCTTGGGAATAGGATTAGAAATATTATAGATAATTTCCAAAGTATTGAATGTTTGAAGAGAATAGGTGGTGAAGGGGTGATATTTATCGTGGAGGAGAGGAGTGTTTTCTCATTATTTTATTGATTTGTTTATTATATTGGATCAATAGTATGAATAGTTTGAGAATTATCACTAAATATATTAAAATAATGAATAAAAGTTAGAGATTATTGGATTAGATCACCCATAAATCATCTATGACTCACTAATTCATTTATTTGATTAATATCATAAATTACCTTATTTCACTATTCACCAAAAAATCAACTATTTTAGAAAAATCACAAAATTTAACCAAAACCTTTTTTCAATGAGTAGAATTCAAAAATGTACTATATTTTAAGAAAATAATTTTCTAAATATGAGAAATTTAATTTTTAATTAAAATCATCATTGACTTGAAAAATACTGATTTTCCAATTATAACTAATTTTATAAGACTTTGAAAAATTAATTAGGGTATCATAAAATTAACTTCTAATCATATGGATAGAAAATATTATTTTATAAATAAATTTTATGCAAATAAATTTTCTTTTAAATCATTTTAATTATTTTATAATTTAAAATAAACATTTGTTTTTTATATAAATATCAACACTTAGTTAATGATTTCTAAAAGATTTATTTAATTATACTTTGATATAATTATATAATATTACTATTTATAAGATTAATAAATTTTATTTACAATTTTTTGGGAAATGTTACAATTATATTGGCTAATTTACTTGTAAAAAGGGTCATATTACTATTCCAAAGGTCAAATTACTCTTCCATTGGTAAAAGTTCCTTAACTTTTACAAATATATATTAAACCATTAATTATTCATTTATAAAGTTTGTATTGTTTTTTATATGTGATTTTATTTGAATTTCACTATATAACATAAATTTAATAAGGTAATTTCAATTGATATAATTATAGGTTGTTACATTCATCTACCCCTTATGAAATTTCATTCTAGAAATTTTGTTTTACAAACTATGGTAAAAACAAGTTAGGGTACTCCTGCTTCATTGCTTCCTCTGGTTCCGATGTTGTCTCATTGTACTTATGGTTATTCCATAATAATTTTACCAGGTGAGTATTAATAGTTCATATAACATTATCTCAATGTTCGAATATCTTCACTGGCTGCTCCTCATAAGAGAGGTCATTTCTCAACTGTACCACCTCCGAATTTAGTACATTTGAGGGAATCAATATGTACTTCATCAAGGGGGAATTACGGAATACATAATGAAATTGATACATGATTGGTGGAAGTTTTAGTTTATAGGCCAAAAATCAAACATGATCAAATATCTCGAAGGCACCGATGTACCTAGGACTTAGGTCTCCCTTCTTCCCAAATATTATGATCTTGTTCCATGGAGATATGTGGAGTAATACCATGTCTCCAATATTAAACTCTAGGTCTCATTGAATAATGTTTACATAACAACGTTTTCAACATTGGGATTCTAAAATTTGGTACTAAATGGTTTTCACCTTTTATATCATTTATTTAACCATTTCAAGTTCCATTATCTTATTTTCACTGATAATAGCCTAGAATTCTAGGGTTTTACATATTTTCCCTTAAAACGGATTCATATAAAGCTATTCGGATTATCTATTGGAAACTATTATTATAGAAGAACTTGAATAGTGGTAGATGTTGGTCCCATTCAGCCTTAAAGTCCATAGAACACGCTATCAACATGTATTATAGTGTTTTAATAGTTCTCTTAGATTGATTATCATTTTGAGGATTCTAGTCCGTACTGATGTTCAGATGAGCATTTATAACATATTGGAGACTTTACATAGAGGCGAATCTCAGATCTCGATCGGATACAATAGATAGTGGTACTCCTTGAAAACTTACAACATCTATGATGTATATCTATGTTGGTTGATCTAGTGATAATTCCCCTCTAATTGAGATAAACTGAGTTGTCTTTGTAAGATAATCCACAAAACCTAGATAACATTGTTTCCTTTCAACGTATCCGGAAGTGTGGTGAAAATTTCCATGTCGATGTTTACAACTTCCATGTTAGTATAGGTAATGGTTTCATCATCCCCTTATATTTTTTCCTTTTAGCCTTCAATTATTGATGTACCAGACACTTTAATGTATACTCAATTATCTCATTCTCTATATTATTCCATCAATAGTGCTCTGAGAGATCTTGATACATATTTTTCATCCCTAGGTGAAAATATATGGTCGAGGTATGTGCATCATTCATATGATCTATCATTATCTCTATATTTGATGGTACATATAGTTGTGACCCAAATCTAATGACTCCATCCTCAACTAATTGTAACTATGAGGATTTCCCATTTTTGATAGCCTTCACTTTTTTTCCTGAATTTCCATAACATTTCTTTGAGAATACTTTATTTTCTATAGAAGGTATGGTTGATTAATCATTTGAGAAATGATTTATGATTTTCATTCGTTAATTATTCCCATGTACATCCTTTTTATGTCTAAGAATATTGCATCCTTATTCGTTATCATCATTGATAAATATGCAGGATCCTTTCTACTTAGAGCATCTGTCACCTTATTTTATTTACCAGGATGGTAGTGGATTGAGCAGTCATAATCTATCATGAGATCCAACCATATTCATTGGGGAATATTAATCTCCTTCTGTGTGAATATATATTTGAGAATCTTGTGATCGATATATACCTCACACTTCTCCCCCATAGAGATAAAACATGTATGTTTTTAATGTAATGATCATAGGTTCCAACTATATATCATGCATGGGATAGTTATTCTCATGAATTTTCAACTACTTTAAGTCATAGGATATCAATTTTTTATTTTGCATCAGTACGTAGCCTAATTCATTTTTTGAAGCATCACTGTACACTACAATGAGTTCCCCACATGTTGGCGGTGTGAGTATTGGTGCCGTGATAAGACTTTTTTAAACTCTTTAAAGTAATATTCACATTCACTGGTCCAGAAAAACATCAATCCATTCCAAGTAATCTTGGTTATTGGGTTTGAAAATACTGAGATTTTTTTCACAAATCATCGGTAATGACTAGCTAGAGCAGGAAAAATACATATCATCTTTATAGATACTGGACTGGGACACTGTTAAATTGCCTTTGTCTTAGAATGGTTTAAAAATATCCCTTTTTTAGTGATCACATGCCCCAAGAATGATACTTTATCCATACAGAACTCACATTTACTGTAAATTTTGTATAGATTCTCCCTTCAAAAAGACTTTAGCACAGTATTAAAATACTTCTCATGTTTCACCCTACTCTTTGAGTATATTAGAATATCATCAATAAAGACTAACAAATTTTTTTTGAGGTAATATCTAAAGATTATATTCATTAAATCCATGAAAATTGATGGATCGTTAGTGAGTCCAATGGAATCACTATGAACACATAGTGTTCATACCTTGTTTGAAAGGTAGTCTTGGAAATATCCTTCGTCTTCACTATTAATTGGTGATATCCTGACTGAGGTTCCACCAGAGAGAAATACTTGGCCCCAAATATTTGATCAAACAATTCATCTATCTGTGGAATTGGAAACTTGTTCTTTATCCTAAATTTATTGAACTTGTGATGATAAATACAAAATCACATCAACCCATACTTCATCATGAAGAAGAGGACTGGTGCACCGCAAGGAGAAGAACTCAAGCATATAATCCCCTTGTCCATATTCTATGGTAACTTCTTTTTTAGTCCCTCTAAATCAATGGTGGTCATTTTTTAAGATATCTATGATATTGGTAGAGGTACAGGAATATGTTCGATATAGAACTCAACTAATCGATCAATAGTAAGACCAATAAATTCTTCATGGAACACATTATTGTATTCCCTTATAATGGGATTTTCTTTGAGCATGATCTGATCCTTTTCCTCAATGATTTTAGCTAGATATGCTTTCTCATATGGTTGTAATATCTACACTTGAGATATTGATACTGAAGAAGATTCATCATCCTACTTAAACTTTTATATAATTTGAGGATTCTTCTAGATATAAAGAATGATATCCTTTTCCCAGAAGTTTTTTTTTCCTTGTAAAAATATATCCAATCCATGCCCAATATATAATCAAACATCTCCAAAGCAAGTAAAAAAGAGATTTTGTTGAAGGTTTAGTAAAAAAAATTAACTGGGGAGGAGTTATATACTTTGAACCAAATAATTTTACCATTTTATATT
Source organism: Viscum album (assembly GCA_963277665.1). NCBI lineage: Eukaryota > Viridiplantae > Streptophyta > Magnoliopsida > Santalales > Viscaceae > Viscum > Viscum album. The sequence goes on from OY728163.1 coordinate 657,972,521, forward strand.
CTCCTAGACAATTCAACATCCATATTTTGATGGGGAGTTTGAATATTTCTACTAAACTTTCAAGATATTAAAGAATGAGTAAAACCAGAACCAAGTAATAATTTCTCTATTCTGGAATGAATTACCATCGTACTTTTCACTACATCATTATCAGGTTCCACATTAGTAGTAGTTACAAAAAATTCCCTTAATTTCTACCATGGAGGTTATTATTGTTTATTTCCTCAAAAACCCCTAGGATTAGGGAAATTGATCACATAATTCCCATGTTACTTGTAGTTAAAAAACCACACTACAGGATGGGTGGTGATCTGAAACATCCCTTATTCTTCAAAATTAGTGGGATTATTCATATATTGTTGACATTTGTTATCCAATTTCCCCATTATTCTACATTGGAATCATTTCCAGGTTCCCTTTATATAGTTCCCAAGATTCGTCTTCCCACAATTGGACATGTGGGATATTGGGTTTTCTTTTCATCATGGGATTTATCATTTGATCCCGCCATATTACACTCCAATTCCTACTTTTTATCTTTAGGGAAATGATACCATAGAGATTCTCCGATCTCCATATTGATATTAATTCCAATTCGAATAATCGCCTTGAAATTTTTGAAGTGTAGAATCTCCAACACTTTTTGTAGACTTTAATTTATTCTATAAAAGAATAGATCAAGCTTTATTTTAGTGTTCATGGAAAAGTGATTGGCATACCCTAAAATCCTTGTAAAGTTTTCTTCATATTTTCTAATAGACTCATCTTTTTTATTCAATCTAAGGAACTCCCTTTACATTTTAACTTAGTGTGTATGGTGAAAATATTTACTGAAAAATATTTTCTAGAATTCCTCCCAATCCATGGAATCAATTACTTCCTTGGAAGTTGAGTTCTTGATCAGTTTCAACCACTGATCAACTTCCCCATCAAAATTAAAGACCACCAACACAAGCTTATCTTCTTCTAAGCACTAGAGGATAGAGAATATGGAAATGATACATTTTTCTACAAGTATGGGATTAGAAGGTCCACTAATGATATGAGGCCTTTGACACATGAATGATTCAACCGAATCTTGTTATCTCTCGGGATAAATAGGGAGTTTCTCATGATTCAGGTTATTTTTCATAACTCGAGAGAACTATGCATGTATTGTAAAAAAAATTGAGCACCCATTACAATCATATTTAGAATTTCATTATGTAAATCATCATATTTCCTATCACATTTATTATTTTCATGAGTTCTCATATTTACAGACATTAACAGATAAAAGGAAAGTATAGTTAGGGGATTGAATAATTAGCTACTATGAATATAAAAAACTAAACATAGAATGATAAACATGAAAATTAAAAATATATCCAAACTCGTGATACCCTAAGTTTTAATCTAGGTAATCCATGTTGATATAATTATCCTTAGTGTTCTTACTAAGTTGTTCTAGTCCAAATCTCCAAAAATAACTAGACCATCCTCTGATAACAACTATAATGTCCATATAATTTCACACATTTCATTACACGTTTTTAAGTATATATACCCATCCAATACAAACCAAGGATCATAATGTCTAGTGTATTTGGATGACTAGATGCATAATTAGAAAAACTAAAACCAAAATAAAAACATCATTTATTTGATCGTCCTAATGATCTCCTAACACTATTTGATCCTTTATATATACATAGGATAACATGGGGACACATGAACCAAGAGATGAGCTAAAAATCCCAGAAAGGGACTAAACCGAAGAATAAACCATAACACCTGGATTTGGAGGCATAACCTGATTACATATAAAAGGGATGGAACATTAATAAACATATAGAAGTATAAAATATAGAATATGAGATATTTTAATCATGGAATCATAATAACGTGGAACTAACACAAAACATGACATAATCATGAGTCAAGGATCATTGCACATATAGGAGAATTAATCAAGGATAACCACCAAGACCGTTACAAATGGAGAATGAGTCAAGGCTAACCACCAATACTATTTTACATGATCTCTCGTAAGAATAAGAATTACCCAATTCATTGGAGAACGTTTTGGTGCACACATCAGAACATGTTCACGAATATTTTTCCCACATAAATAATCATACATAAGGAATAAAAGCGAAACAATAGGGTTACCCAATAAAATAATTGGGTATCATAATCATCTCAAAAGGCTTATCAAAAGGGAATATCATAATTTTTTCCATGAAAGAATGAATTTAAATAATAAATAGAAATTAATAAGATAAAATACACATAGATCATGATAATTTATGTAAATATTATGTCAAATCATGTAACAGTTTTTTTATACCTTATAAATAAAATATTTTAGTTCGGTTTAGGTAAAATATTAAAGTGATTTTAATAAAGAAAAAGAATCCTTCTTTATATAAAACCCTAAATGAACCAAGATAGTTTATCTTTATAAATGAGTGATTTTATAAAAATAAAGGTGGTTTCAAATAGACTATATGGTGTACTTGACAATGGGAATGAAATTGGGATGTTTCCTTGAATCAGGCTTTCTTATCATGATGAATTGATAAGGGAACATTTTTAAATCATTCATATCCCTGAAAGAAATATGAAATGATATTTATAAATTATTTTTTAACATATAATGATAATTTATAATATGTATATAAAAATAATGAATATCTACATCGTGGTAAAGAGATAAAGCGTAACCCGAAGGAAAAATAGAGGGTCATAAAAAAACACTTACATTATGTCTATAATGGTTATACAGTTGTACTTAATGTCCTGAATAATAAAATAAAATAAATTAATTAATATGTATAGAAACTATTATACATGTTATATATATATAATAATTTTATTAAGTTCATTAATAGCCTTTTTTGATGAGTTATAAGATACAATTTCATCATTTCAAAGTGCATAAATCCTTGGTTTTCATGATTGATTTACATGTATATGTGTATGAAAGATCAAGTAAAATGATTATAGTTTTCTCAAATTAATATTACATGTTATTAATGAAATTACATAAAATTAAATGGTTTTATCTTTCATTCAGTTATTTTGGGTGAGGATGAATCATTAGATTAGACATTGGTGATAATAATTTGGATTATTTTGGTGGGTTTTGATCATCACAAAGAACTGGTTTTGTTTTATAATTGAGAATTATTTATATATGTTAGTCATAGAACATAAAAATTATATAACATACATTTCAAAATATATTTAAACCATTATAATGGTTTTATGAGAATCCATGAAGACAGTGAAGGAAAATGAAAACTTTCCATTCTCAATGGTGATAAATAAACACCTCATAGATGAAATATTTCATTTTAGAATAAACAAAGAGGATATGAGGTTTGATGATGGACTATTAAATTATCATAATAAAATTATAGTATATATAATTTAATGTATTTATAATTCCAATTGGATAAAGGGATGTTAGGATATAATAATAAAAGAAAAGTACCTTAAAAAAATTAAATGAAAAGAAAGAGGAATTTACCACTTGAATTATTCTCTATGAGAAACTCCTCAATGAAAAGGGTTTAGTATTTTATTGAGACCAAGGGATCGATAAATTTGGGGAGAGGACTTGTATGTGGATTGAGTAGAATTTGGAAAAGGCTAAAATCTAGGATGGTGTGAAAAGATGAGGCCGCGAGGGGTGGAATTTATATTGGAGGAGAGTGGTGTTCTATCCTTATTTCATTCATTGGTTTATTATTTTGGCTCAATAATATGAATAGTTTAGAATTGTCAGTAAATTTATAAAAATATGAATGATATTTTTACATTATGGCCTTAAATAATCCATACATTATCTATAACTCAATAATTCATATATTTGTTAAATACCGAAAATTACCGTATTTCACTATTTAAAAAAACATCCACTATTTTAAAAAAATCCCAAAAATTAACCCTAACCATTTTTAATGTATAGAATTAAAAAATTGACTACATTTTATGAAAACAATTTTCTAGATATGATAAATTTAATTTTTAATTAAAATAATCACATACTCAAAAAATATAGATTTTAAAATCATAGGTGATTTTATAACTCTTTGAAAAATTAATTATGGTCTCATTAAATTATATTATAATCATAATTCAAGGAAATATTTATTTATGAATACATTTTATGATAATAAATTTTATTTTATATAATTATATTAATTATAAAATTGAAAATAAACATTTACGTTTTATAAAAATTTCAACACATAGTTAATAATTTCTCAAATATTTATTTAGTTATACTATGATATAATTATATCATATTACCATTTAAAATATTAAAAAAAAATTATTTATAATTTCATCGACGATCTTACTATTCTATTGGCAAATTTACTATCCATATAGGTTATAATACTATTCCATAATTAATGTTACTACTTGATCGGTATAGGCTCTTTAACTTTTAGAAATTTCTCTTATACCGTCCATTATTTATTTATAATGTTTTTATTGTGTTCTGTAAGTGATTTTATGTGATTTATACAATATTAAATAATTATATGAAGGGGATTTCCATTGATAAAATTATTTTTTATTACAATCACCTCAATGTAGATCCACATTAAAATCTATCAAAATAAAATATATTTACATATAATTAAGACCATTTTAATAAGCCTCATTCGCTATTAAAAATCTCACACTAGAAGGACTATATGATTTTAATCCTACATTCCAAATATAATATATGATATGAATAATTCCTTTTCCATCCAAGAGTCAAAGTCCATCACCGGACTCCTGATTATGGCCAAGAACCATATATCCATTGAAAATCATAACTTAAACACAACATGTGTGTCACTCAAGGTGAAAATAATGTAAAACTATAACATTGCATATTAGAAAAAAAATCTCATAACCTTTGAAACCAGGAATTCATACTGGATGATGTTTCCTAGATGCACTAGTTTGATATCCATCAAGGGTTCCGACAAATTCCTATTATTTCTATATACCATATCCAAAATTTCGAAGACTAGGAAAGAAAAACCTCTGGTATAAAATTGTAATGTATGGACCCAGATTCCACTAAAATGGTGCACCAAGCTGGTTGGATACTATTCTTATAGTTACCTCCTCATATTCCAGAGGCTTCTGACCAGCCACAAGGGCCTAGGTTTTGATAGAGGGATGACTATTACCTCATATCAGAGTAATAAAATAGTGAAAATAGATAATAATAATACAAAATAGTAAATAAACTGAGTGGAGAAGTAGTAAATATACTAAAATAGAAGTTAATAGATCAACTATTAACACCATGATAGAACACATACCTGGTGTCTAGACACTATCGAACCACATTCTCTCAATCATAAGAAGCTCACGAGTATCTCTACTTGATCATGGAACTCTAGGTCTCATCCATATCCCCCAGAAACTGTGCTCATCTAGAAAATAATACATAAGGTATACATGTATTCCAAATTTCATATACTAGGGTGAGAAATAATATTAGTAGGCTACCCCAAAAATTAACCTATAAGGTATTCTACTATAAGTTTATGCAAAATAAAACCGCTCAGCCTAGCTGAGACACAAATGAAAAAAATAAGTAAAACCAAAACATGAAACCACCGTTGAACTTGTGTCTGTAATCTTGACCAAATGGGAAAGTTCAACCATGGATTCCCATATCTATATATGTATTCATGTATAGTACCATACACACAAACATATATATATTTGTGAATATTAACCTGTAAGTGAAGAAATGAACATAAAAACAACCACTACCAATCCTGGGGTCCGTAATCCTGATCTCCTAGACATCTTATGCATGGTAAATGAGATGGATGTCATAACACTCAATCCATATATCATTACTTTGATCTATGGGTCTATAATCCCAATTGAAATTTACTTAATATATCAAAACACTGGAAATGTCTCTATGAAATCTGCGTCACCATAGGGGGATACTCATCCTACAGTAGGGTTCAACCATACTCACCTCAAATCATTGTAAAGAAGGATTCAAGAGAGTACATTTAGACATCCTATAAATGGTCACTATGCTAGAAAAACAATGGTCATTCCATCTAACACTAGTCCAATGTCTGAACCCAAGGTCATAATCTGTAGGTGGTAAAAACATTGCGACTCAGATGAACCCTATGTGTATGACCCTTAGGCGAACTGTAGGAGATCTCATTGATGAGATGTCATACCAATCCCTTAAGATCCAAGGTGAATGTCAAATATAGGTTTGATATTACATGATCATACAACCTAACAATGAAAAGGCCTCATAATCCAGATACTAGAATGAATTTTTAAAGATCCTAATCATATGGAAAATTAGGGATTCCATTATCATCCACTATAATCCAACGTTCAATGTGAGCATAATCATCCTATGTAGACCACAATCGAAGTAGAGTGTAATCAACCACTGAAAACCCTATGATATGGAGTAATCATCTTATTTTGACCCCCCAAGTCAAGGAGAACCCAATCTTACTCATCACACGGGAGAGTGTAATCATCCAAGGGTATCATTACTTGGGATTCCATTCCTATAGAGCACAATCATAGGCTCAACAACCAAATTTTTTGAAAATCCTATTGACAATCCCAAAAAGGTAACAATAAAATATATAGGCTAAATATCCAAATACCATATTGTACCTATGGGTATATAAATAAAAATATGAAAATAACAAGTCTATGAAGCTAGATCCACATAAGAACATCCATGAATCCCAAAGAGAATAAAATACATCTCACATGAAGCTTAATAACCACCAACTAGGATGAACCTCTGGTAATCATTGCTACATCAACAATGAACATGTGAAGGGATTGTGAAAAGAGTGAGGGTTCACGAAATCCTAAAACCAACACTGTAGTCATAGACCCATGGGTGTACATGTTTAGAATGGGATCTATGGTGACACCCACTACTATCTATACCAAAACCCAATGTACTAACTTTGGGTTAGTTGAACATATGGGAACCCACTGGGTCCCTCAAGTAAAGATATAGGAGATAGATCCTACGTAGGATTCATGAGGTATAAAAACAAGTGATGGAATCCTAATTGGGATACTTAGCTAAAAAAAGTGGAGAATTCCAATAAGGGATCCTATAATGGTAATCACGAATGAGGCATCCTACACAGGATCCTCGGAAGAAGTCATAGGTGAAGGCGTCCTATGGGATAACCTGTATAACCATATAAGAATAAAGGGTAATACTACATGGGATCCTTAAAATTGTATATGGGTAAAGGTATCCCATGAGGTATTCCCTAGGTTATCATGTAAGAGAAGACATCCCATAGGGGATCTGTAATAATAGAAAGAAGTTCGGGACATCCTACTTGGGATCCTATAGGTCAAAACCTAAGAAGAGGAATCCTATAAAAGATCCTCGAAAGTAACTGATAAAACACTATTTTGTTAAATATTTAATGATAATAAATGAAATAATTTCCTCACATTGTGCTAAATATGTTCATTTATGAAACATTTGGGATGAGATCATTCAATTGAAAATTTGATGAAAATTCCAGTTTTACCCTTTAAAAATGCACTGTAGTATTTCGATCATAAATATTTTAATATGACTTTTTTTAAAATAAAATTTTATAAATGTGTTCCAATATTAATATTATACAACTTGTTTTTATGACATTGGAGATAAATCTTTCATTTGGTTGGACTAACTGGATGATGAATGAAAATGTGGGCTGGACCCGCCAGATTGGACACTGGTTCTGTATTGGGGCTATAACACCTTCATCAGAGCATGGATTGGGTCCATATTTTGAGAGGACCTCACCAACCCATTTTTGAAAAAATATTTATTCTCTAATAACAGCTAGGAAATGAGTTTTGGATGTCAAATGGGCAGAGAAATTTGGATTAAAATATTTGGCTGAGATTCCCCATTCACACTTGAAACCTCTTTAAACCTAGACTCCCCTACACTCTATAAATTATTGTTTTTCTCATTTAGAGTGATTGGGACGTGAATTAGGAAGTTTAGGGAAGATTATTGGGGGTTACACTACATTTATCCAATCAATTAAACAAGCGTATCTCTTGAAACAAGGAACCCTTCGTCAAAGCCCTCTTCTTATTCCTCTTGTTGTAATGTTTGTGTTTTCATAATAAAATTCTTTGTTATTATTTTATTTCTTATATTCTCTTATATTTTGTTCAAATTTATTACTATCATAATAATTCTAATTTTTCTTGAATCAAGAGTAGAAATGTGATTGGGTTCTACCCATTCTAATCATTTTCACATGCAAAACGTTTCTACGATGACTACACCGCCCATGGAAGAGTAGTTCTCTTTAGTAATCGATCTACCTATAACCTTATCCCTTCATTAATTTTGAATCAATGAGATATTTTAATTAACATAATATGATATATTAATTGACTTTTTTTAATTTAAATTAAAATAAGCAAACAATTGAACAATTGACTCAAATACATGTGAGGTCAGATGTTGTGTAAATTATGAGAGTGTGATCTTAATCGGTAATAAAAGACCACACGAGATAAATTTGTAGAGTTCAAATATAATAACTAAACACAATTAATACTCACATCTATAGTGGATATGTGATATAATTAACCACTGATGATAATCTAACCTAAGAACATCGATGAAAGTAGGGTGCTACGATTGCATGTTCTGAAGCTAGCCTAGGGTTTAAGTAATCTCATATTTGTGGTTAAGTTATATTTCATAGGGTTAAAGGGTTACAAAACTAGAAGATTGTAATTAATTTAATGCTAATATAAATTATAATGAAAAATAATTGAGTGAATAGGTAGATTTAGATTGATTACACCTTCTAAATATTGTCTAAACAACATCTTTTTGTTGTGTCTTTTTAATCCAACTTCATTTCAAAAATAAAAACAAAAAAATGAAATCTTCTTCCAGAAAAATTATTCTAGTTTTATAAATGATAAACACCCCCATCCTTTCAAGTAGTGTTTTTATTCTCTTTTATTTTATTTTTAGAAAAATTTTAAGAAGTTGTTTTAATTTTCTTCTTCATTTGAGAGTTGACCCTGGTCAGCCACTCTACTGCACCTAAGAAACCCAAAACTGAACATCATTTGAAAGAGCCCACAATAGAGCCTTTCAAATGGGAACTATTTCCGGGGAGGCAAGTAATTATTTCACCCACTTATAGGTATTTATTTTATTTTACATTTTATTCTCTACTTTTTTTTCTTCCTTCTTTACCCAATCTGATTTATTTCTTCTACTTCATTTATTTTATTCTACTTTTTTTAGACCATCAACTCAAACTTTTCATTTTTATTTTAATATGGTCCACTTTTCTTATTGTCATTTTTTATTTTAGTTATGACATGAACTAATCTCTAATATCTCTTATATCTTGATCCTGATATTGAACATAGCCTCCAGGCTCAAATCAGACATTCTCAGTCTACGGGAAGTTTCAACATTCAACTAGTTGGAGAATTCCTCTAGTCTCAGAACATTGAAATAGGAATAAATTAAAATTTAACTATAAAACAAGAACCAATGGCTGAAAATAATGGAAATGAACTTAATAGAACCATTCGATAATTGGATACACATGATATTAATTATCAACCAAATTGTATGGTATACACAAATCTCGAATCGAACTTTGAACTGAAATCCGGATTAATTAACCTTCTTCCAAAATTTCATGGCATCTATATTGAGGATCCCAATTAACACCCTAAATAATTTAATGTGGTTTGATCAACCTTAAAACCAAGAAATGTTTCTAAAGATCAAATCAAACTAAGAGTATTCACATTCTCACTTGATGGAGTTGTAAAGGACTGGATGTATTCTTTACAACATGAAGATGTAACTTGTTGGAATGATTTAAAATGACTTTTATTGAAAATACTCTTCTAGCATCATGGAACACTTTCATTCGTATGGAGATATCGGGGATCAACCAAGCCCAAGGGGAGTCAATGTATGAGTACTAGGAGCGATTCATGAAGTTGTGTGCAAGCTGTCCAATTAGAAAATGAGTGAGAAACTCCTCATCCACTAAATCTATGAAGGACTCACACCTATTGAGAGAATAATGGTGGATGTTGTAGCTAGAGGAGCATTGTTGGACAAGACACCAATAGCTTTATGTGTGTTGATCGAAAAAATGACCCAAAATGCCTAACTATTTGGCGATCGAGGTACACCATAGGTCTGGGGAGTACATCAGGTAAGTCCATATTCTCTTGAAAGTCATTTGATTGATACTATGTTGGAAGAATTGACAACTATGTTGAGATAGATTGGTTTGGCTCAAAAGACATCCTAAACCCCATCTTCAAGGCCTTGTGGAATTTCCACTGGGAAAAGCCTCCCAACTAACTGTTGCCCCCAACTACAAGAAACTAAAGATTGTGTAGCAGTGTCTCCTGGGAGACTATATCAGCAACAACAACAACCATACCCCCAAAAGAATCTTGATTCCTTTTCACCAGCATATAACCATGTTTGGAAAGATCAATTGAACATGCAGTATGGTTCTGGGCAACAACAAAGACCCATTTTTAACAAAACTTCTAGCAGCCTCTGCCTTACTAGCAGGGTTTCCAAAAACACCAAAGAAAATTTAAATCCCAAGAATCAACCAGCCAACAATAAGGTAATCCCACACCAAATCTAGATTCATATACTAATGATATTCTAAAACAAATTTTTCTTAATCAACAGAAAGAGTTGAAGAGTCATGTTTTGGAGATGAGGGAGTTGAAGACACAAAGGAGAGCCAGATTGCCACTTCCCTTCATGAATTGGTAATTAAGAACTCTAGAATTCTACCTTCCCAACCAACTCCAAATACCAAGGTGAATATCAGTGCCATAAAAATGAGAAGTTCAAAGAAAAAAACTGATACATCTGCACCTATCATTCCACCGAGATTCACCTCAACTCCAGAAAATCCCCATTCCACAACAACTAATTACCAATCCAAGGAGAATGATAATGGTAAGAAAAATATTGATGATGTTCCTCCTAAACCCCTTCCATGTTCAAACAAAGTTGTATAAACAAAAAATATGGTTGAAGAAGCAATGCAAAAAGAGGTTTTGGATACATTCAAGCGTGTGGATATCAACATTCCCTTACATGAAGACATCAAGAAAATCCCAAGGAATGCTAAATTATTAAAATAACTTTGTACCAATCGAAGAGGGATCAAGGGAAATGAGAGGATCAATCTTGAAAAGAATGTTTCAGCACTCATTACAACAACTCTATCAACTCCAACAAAGAGTAAGGATCTAGGGACATTCACTATACTATGAACCATATTGGAGTTTCACTTTTCTAATGCTCTTTGTGATTTGGGATCTTCCATAAATGTGATGCCTAACTCTGTATTCTCTTCTTCGCAGGTTGGTGAGATGCAACTGATGAGAGTAGTGGTGTAGTTGGAGAATATAGCTATAATATATCTAGAGGGAGTCCTTGATGATTTACTTGTCCGGGTAAGATACATGATCTTTCCAGAAGATTTCTACACGGTTAACATGGAGGATGATCAGGTAAGTTGTCATGCTCCCACTATCTTAGGTAGACCCTTCCTCAAAACTGCAAAAACTATCATAAATGTCAATGAGGGTAAACTTTCCATAGAGTTTGGGGATGAAGTTTTGATATTTAATGTTATGGAATCCATGAAGTACCCCTAAGAGGACCATTATACATTTGTTATCTCCCATTTTGAACCACCAAATAAAAACCCCATGGAATTTGATTGTCCTATGATTAGGGATATTACGATCATTGGATCTAGTTTGATGTATAAGAGTACTTCCACACCTATTTCTAATTCACAAGACTCTCTTCGATTTGTTTTTTAAATGGAATCATATTCTGATCATTTGAACTCTAATTATGACATGGCTATTGAGTATGCTGCTGGATTTGATGCTTCATTATCTGATTGTGAAGATTTCTATTCTGATACTGATTCTATTTGTGTAAATATTTTAGTTCCTTCAATGTCTCCATCCATACAACACCCCTCTTTATTGGAGATCAATCCATTTCCACCAAATCTCAAATACTCATACTTATTGAGTGGTGAGAGATTTCCTATTATAATTGGTAATAATCTTCATTTTGAACTTGAATAAAATCTTTTGAATCTTTTGAGGGAGAACATTAAGGTAATCGGGTGGACCTTGTATGTTATATAAGTTATTAACACCTCCATTTTCATGGAAATGATTGTTTGGGAGGATGGGGCTAAAACAGTGAGGAAGAAAAAAAGGAGACTGAATCCAACCATTCTAGAAGTTATTAAAAAAGAGGTTGAAAAATTTCTTGAGGTAGGTATCATCTAACCCATTTCAGATTCCAAGTGGGTGAGTCCTATTCATGTTGTGCCTAAGAAAAGTGGTGTTACAGTTGTTAAAAATGAGAAAGATGAGTTAGTTCCAATGAGGGTGAAAAACAGTTGGCGTGTGTGTATTATTTATAGGAAACTAAATCAGTCCACTCGCAAAGACCATTTCCCCCTCCCATTTATTGATCAGATGCTTGAGAGACTTTCTGGGAAAACACACTATTATTTATTGGATGTATTTTCTGGATATTTTTTTGTTCCTATTTCTCTAGAGGATCAAGAGAAGACAACATTCACGTGTCCATTCGGTATGTTTACCTATCCAAGGATGCCATTTGGACTTTGAAACACCCCAGGTACCTTAGAGAGATGCATGGTGAGTATTTTTATGATTTTATTGATACTTTTATGGAGGTATTTATGGATGATTTTACAATGTATGGGTATTCGTTTGATGATTGTATCTCTAGTTTGGGAAAGGTGTTGAATCGTTGTATTGAGAAGAATCTGGTCTTGAACTTTGAGAGTTGTAATTTCATGGTAAAGAATGGCATTGTCTTAGGGAATTTGTTTCAAAACAAGGGATAGAGGTTGATAGATCTTAGATAGACATTATTTCATCCTTACCATATTTTTAATGTGTGCGTGATGTTAGATCTTTCCAAGGGCATGCAGGATTTTTTCGGTGCTTCATCAATTATTTTAGTAAGATTGCTCTTCCCATGTCGCGATTACTTCAAAGGATTCTGATTTTTCATTTGATGATTCTTTCAGGACCTCCTTTGATGAGATAAAGAAGTGTCTAAGCACTCCAATGATCATACATCCCCTGCAATGGATGATTCCTTTTGAGCATATGCGTGAAGACACCAACTTCACAGTTGGAGCTGTCTTATCTCAGAGGGTGGTGGGCCGTTCACATGTGATTTCCTAGGCATCAAGGACACTAGATTCATCCCAATAAAACTACAAAACCATGAGAAAGGAGTTTCTTACTATCATATTTTATTTAGATAAATCTGTTCATATTTATTGGGCTCTAAAGTATTTTTTTTCAGACCATGCACCTCTAAGGTACCTATTGAAGAATTCAGATGTAAAGATCAGCCTAATCTGATGGATGCTCCTTCTTCCGGAATTTGACATTGAGAAAAAGGACCAGAAGGGGTTGTAAATCCTAGTGGTGGACCACATTATTAGGCTTACCCACACACTAGAGGATGAAACCATGGACCATGTACCACTTCGCGATACTTTCCCCGATGAACATGTTTATTCAATCTCAGGCACGCATCCTTGGTATGCAGATTTAGTTAACTACATTGTTTCCTCTGAAATCCCTACAAATTTAATGAAACATCAAGTCCAATAATTAAAAAACGAGTCTTGATATTATTTGTGGGATGATCCATACCTCTGGTGCATTGTAGTGACCAATTTATTAGGAGGTGTGTTGCTGATCATGAGTTTGAGTCTGTTCTACAATTCTATCATACACTTGCTTATAGTGGACGCTTTGGACCCCAATGGACAACTAGGAATGTTTTGGACTCTAGATTATATTGGATTGGCTTATTTTATGATGCCCCTATGTTTTGTAAGTCATTCTCTCATTTCCAACATACTGGGAACATTTCTAGGAGACATGAGATGCCCCAACAACCCATACTATTATGTGAGATTTTTGATGTATGGGGCATCGATTTTGTGGGTCCTTTTCTTAGTTCCTTTGGGTTTTGTACATTTTGGTTTTTGTTTATTATGTGAGTAAATGGGTGGAGGCTAAGTCCACCAGGACTAATGATTCTCATGTTGTTGTGGACTTTGTCAAAGAGTATATTTTTTGCTGGTTTGGAGTACCGAAGACCATCATCAGTGACCAAGGGACACACATCTGCAATCAGAATTTTGATTCCCTTCTTCGAATGTATGGGGTGACACACAAAACATCAACACCATACCACCCCCTAACGAATAGTCAGGATGAGGTTTCAAATCGTGAGTTGAAAGAAATTTTGGAGAAAACCGTGCAACCAAATAGGAAAGATTAGAGCAAGTGCTTGGATGATGCATTGTGTGTTTATAGGACAACATTCAAGAAACCCATTGGTATTTCCACATTTTTTATTGTTTTTTGGAAAGCGTGTCATCTACCTATGGAAGTTGATCATCGAGATTATTGGGCTATAAAGAAATGGAACATTGATTTGGCCCAAGTTGGCATCCAAAGGAATCTACCAATTCAAGAGATTGAGGAGATTCAATTATCTTCATATGAGAACTCAAGGCACTAAAAAGAAATATCCAATGCATCTTATGACAAAATTATCCAACAAAGGGAGTTTCATGTTGGAGAGAAAGTCCTTCTCTACAGTTCACAACTGAAGCTAATGTCTGGTAAGTTGCGTTCTAGATGGTTAGGTCCTTATGTTGTGACTAATTTTTTTCCTTATGGTACAGTGAAGATCACATAAGAGGACACATGAATGAGCTTTATAGTCAATGGGAAACATTTTAAGAGATACATTGAGGGACTTCCTACTGATGCCATGGATTTCTTCACACTGCATGACCCCATCATCACTTGAGCATATCAAGATGTTCCTAACCATTTCACTTCATTGTTATTTGTCTTATTTAAAATTATACATATCATGTGCATATATAATCTCATGGGTTTCTATTGAGGACAATGAAATATTTTAATTATGGGGTAGGGAACCTTTTAGTTTAGTAATTTTAATTATTTTCCTATTTTTTCTATGGTTTAAAAAAAAATCGTGTTTTTAAAATTTTGTGTGTATATTTTTCAATTTTTTGTGTGTTTTTGAAACTTTTGAGCTGAAATGATTCTCATCACCATTTTTAAATTCATATCAATAAGTGAAAAAATTTATCCCATGAAACCAAGAATAAATGAATTCTGAAAATAACGTTCTTTCATGTTCAAATCTTTAATAATTTCATGAAAAGTACACTGAATTTTGAATCGCCTGACACATCTCACTATATTTATATTTGAATTCAATTTCCCTTGAGGATTATAAACCATTATTTTCATATCCTTTTAATTTACCAAACTTCTTGAGAGAAACAAACCATGCTTGATTTAACCATAATTTGATATATTTCTGTCAAAAAATGAGGGTCTGAGGTACTTATGTTTAAATGATTGAGGCATTTGTTTGGTATTAAAGCCCCTATTTCAAAGAATACATTTTTTATAATAGCTTACCTTGAACATTTAATCGTTGTATCCCTTATAATCCATGAAAATCTTATTATGTTAGCCACATTACATGCCAATATTCCCTATCCAACCAACTCTTGAAGTGAAATTTCATAATCTAGTTGAACTTAAATGTTGGGGAAGGTGCCTTGTGCTGTGCTACCACATTCTATGATAATTTGGGTGGAAAATTAAATTCTGAAGAGATATTTTTTCTTCTAAAGAAAATAATTATATTGAAAGTTGTGCCTTTTCTCGAGCATTCATGATAATTGAAGTTGGGCATTTCTGGAACTTCTAATAGAGGGAGAAAGTTTTGCCTATCTAAAGCTTTCAAGAAAATCATGTTTGAGAATATTGTTATTTTTGTTGCCAAAATGTTGAATGGTGTGAACATTTCTTTATTTTTCATGATGATGAAGATGAATCGACACAATGGGGATTGAGGAGGAGACCATATTAAATTGAAAATTAGATTAATGCAATTTTGCTTCTAAAAGAGTCAATCCCTCCTCATTCAGCCTCTGAGTTTTTCACATGTAAATCCTACCAACTGAAAGAAATATAAAAAACTTTAAAATCTATCATAATAAATTTTTTTCTTTAACTCACATCGGGTGGCGATGTCGGAATTTATCAAGACTATGGTGACCCTTTTATGAGTTTGGATGAGAAAGATATTGCTAAAAATTGACATTTATGTGATAAGAGAAAATTCGAGTGAGGTAAGTGTTTTGTGCATGGCAGGATAAATGAAGTGGAAATATTTTGAATGATATAATGGAGAACAAGAAATAATGGTTTTTTATGAAGCATGCTATCTTTTGTTTTTGGGTGTGGAATTGTTGGATCTCAAGGATATGTGTTTTAAAATTTGTTTTGTTTTGATATTGATGTTTACTGGAAATGAGGTTTTCCCCATGAGTGCAAAAGGGTAAGTGTGGGGGAGTTGTTAAAACACCATTTTGTTGAATTTTTTATTGATATAAATGACATAATTTCCTCACATTGTACTAAATATGTTCATTTATGAAATATTTGGGATTAGATTATTCATTTGAAAATTTGATGAAAATTGCAGTTTTATCCTTTTAAAATGAACTGTAGTATTTCGAACATAAAAATTTTAATATTAATTTTTTGAAATCAAAACTTTGTAAAAGTGTTTCTAACGTAACTTTCTACATCTTTTGTTAAGGAAATTGGAGCTAAATCATTAATTTGGTTGGACTAAATGGACCATGAAGGCAAAGGTGGGATGGGCCCGCCAGATTTGACATTGGTTCTGTATTGGGGACTTATATCATTCATATTAGCTTGTATTGGACCCATATTTTGAGAGGATCTCTCCAACCCAATTGTGCACAAATCTTTCTTCTAGATGAATAACTGGATCACGCATTTTTGAGGCCAAATTGGTGGTGCAAGTTAGATTAAAATATTAGGTTGAGATTCCCCATTCACACTTGAATCCTATTTAAACCTAGCCTCCCCTCCAATCTATAAATTAGTGTTTTCTCATTTTGAGGAGTAGGGACGTGAATTAGGAAGTTGAGGGAAGAAGATAATAGGTTCCACTCCATTTCTCTATGCAATTCAATAAGGGTATATCTTGAAGCAAGGATCCCTTCATCGAAGCCATCTTCTTCTTCCTCATGTTGTAATGTTTGTGTTTTCATAATAAACATCTTTGTTCTTATTTTATTTTTTATCTTCTATTTAGTTTTGTTAAAATTTATTCTTCTCTTAATATTTCTATTTGGGCAGTAACGAAGAGTAGAAACATTATTGGGTTCTACCCTTTCTAAACCGTTGCACATGAAAAACGTTTCTATGATGACTACACCGTCCATGGAAGAGTAGTTCTTTTTAGTAATAGATCTACCTCTAACCTTATCCATTCATTTATTTTGAATCAATGAGATACTTTAATTCAGATAATATAATCTATTAATTGAGTTTTTAATTTAAATGAAACTAAGAAAGCAATTGAACAATTGACACAAAAAGACGCGAGGTTGGAAGTTGTGTAAATTGTGAGAGTGTGATCTTAATCGTTAATAAAAGGCCTCACGAGATAAATTTGTAGAGTTAAAATATAATCCCTAAACTAAATTAATCCTAATTTCTATAGTAGATATTTTCTCTAATAAACTAATAACCGTAAGATGACATAAGAACATCAATCAAATCAGGGTGCCATGATTCCATGTTCTGAATCTAGATTTGGGTTTATGTAATTTCATCTTTGTGGTTATGTTAAATCCCGTAGGGTTATAGGGTTAAAAAATTAGAGGATTATAATTATGTTAATTTTAATATAAATGAGAATAAAAAATAATTGAGTGAAGAGGTAGAGTTATATCTATTACACCTTTTAAATATTGTCTAAAAATCATCTTCTTATTGTGTCTTTTTAATCGAACTTCATTTCAAAAATAAAATCAAAAAATGAAATCTTCTTCCTGCAAAATTATTCTAGTTTTATAAACGACAAACAACCCCCCACCCTTTTATGTTGTGTTTTTCTTCTCTTTTATTTTATTTTTATAATACCTTTAAGAAGTTGTTTTAACTTGCTTCCTCCTTTGAGAGACAACCTTGGTCCGCCACTCTACTGCACCTAAGTAACCCAAAACTGAACATCATTTGAAAGCGCCCATGACATCGCCTTTTTGTAACTGGCCACATGTAATCTTAGTACATAAGGGAAAATCTCATAATAAACACATCTTCAAGGGAAAATATTTAAAGGCAAGAGTCTATAGAGATAAATCTTGGATCATCTCAGATCAATTCTCACTCTTATGAGACATTGGGTTTAATTACCAGAGGGAGAAAATATCTATTAAGAAAACGTCTGATACACCACATATGAGGCCTCAAAACACCCCATGAGTCTTATTACCTTGATCTATATCAAAACTATACTCATAGTGGACTACACATTAGTCCAATTTCTAATCATGGGTGAAAAGACTTGAAAAACACAAAAAGGGTTGAGAGGGGGAAGTACATGGGGTGTCTCCCTGAGCACACAATGTGTACTCCCAAAGCCCCACCTAGTCATGTACTATGGACAGAGATCACATGTAAATGCTGAAGTACACGACATGTGATACTGGTATATATAATGTACCATACACGGGGTACCTTCCCATGCCCCTCAAATGGAATGACCATGAATTTATCTTGGTGGTGTACTTCTACATGGAATGAGGCCAACACAATGTCTGGAAGTGTACTATAGTTGGTTGTGTGCCCCAACAAGGGCATCCTGGTTGGGTACTCATCTATACTTTCAAGCACTAGTACACGACATTTACTCCTAGGTATGTGGCATGCACATCAAAAAATTCATCTTCCCCAAACCTAAATAACTCATGGAATTTTTTCTCTAAACATCTTGCTATTTAGTCGGGTTCACCCAAATCAAAAACCATTAAATCACCTAGGAACCCTTGTTTCTTCCCAAAACACTATAGATCGGGTCACAAGGGGCCATAATCAATATTATAAGTGGTTTTAAACTTAAAAACAAAAAATCTACGTGGATTTATGGATAAAACTCAAAGAAGGTATACCTTTGGGTGGAATCTGCCAAAGCTTCATCCATTTCTATAGTCCACAGTTTCCTTAAATCGATATGGTTCCAACCGAGCTCCGAAAAAGTTCCTCAATCTCCCCCACTCTCTTAATATTTCTCCATATCCCTCACCACAATCTTTGAGTCACGTTAAGGATAATCCTTAGGGAATAAGTGAGAAAATAAGAGGAAAATAAAGAAATGAAAAAGAAAAGAAAGAAAAGGAAGAAAAAGAAAAAGAAAAAGAAAAGAAAAGGAGTCGCGGGTCGTCCCTGAAGCCTAACATGAGTTTATGCCCCATCTCAAAAAGACTCCCCGTTTCAAACTCCACTATAAATAAAAAATCTCATTCTAACACTATTCTAAAGTTATGACCGAACAAACATACATAGATAAATTAATATTTAATTTATTAAATATTTAATATTAAATATTCATCTAAAATTAAAACAAATTCTAATTTCACCAAACAATAGTCCTAGGGTAATCACCCTATTCTGGGACTAACAATGTGGTTAGAAACATTATCTAAGATCATTCGTTAAGTAAAAATACAACTTTCCCCTTATTGGAATCCACAAGAAAAAATGAAAATTTCTGCTCAAAATTATATTACAAAAAAATACGAGTCGTTATAATCCATCTAAATATAAATTTTAGAAATTTTTTAATGAATAATCAATTAATTTTTAGTAATGTGATTTTATTCTTCAAAAATATGTTTTCTACAAAAATGAAATTTATTTCCTTTCATGAAAAAATATTATAATAAATATTTGTAACTTTTATAAAATGTTTTTCACAAAATCAAATTCATTTTTTTCGAATTAGAATGTATAATTTTATATTTTTTTAAAAAAATAATAAATTTTCAGTGAATATTGAAAAATACATGTTTTTGGAAAACTGTCATTTATTTTCTATTTATTATGTAATTTAAATTTAAATTTATGTTTCAATGTAATGTTACTATTCTTTAGTTATATTTAATACACTTAATTTAATTTTAATCAAGATTATGTGGTATTTTAGTATATGTTTATGTTTGAGTTAAAAAAGGATTTTTTATAAAAATTATTTTAATGTGCCTAATGTTTCTCCATTTTAATTAAATAAAATAATATATAATGAGTAAATTTATAAATTATATGTTTATGTTATACATAAATAAATTTTAATAATTATTATTTGACATAATTTTGATATAAAATCATTTTATGTTTTAAAATACACTTCTCAAAAACCAACTTTTTCATCACTTCTACTGGTTTTATCTAAAATTTAATTTCTAAAAAATATGGAAACTTTATTTGAAAAAATTACCAAAATTTTTGAAATAAAAATTTCAAAATTATGTTTGGATATATTTTTAATAATTTCTTTAAATGTTTTTTAATAGTGAAAATAATGAATTTTAATTGGAAACTAACATTTCATTTAAATTAGTTGTAAAGTTAAATTATATTTTTAATCATTTTAAAAGTAAAATTATTTTGATTATATATATATATATTAATTAAATTTCGGTAAATTAATCATTTTATTGTTAATTGTTATTTAAAAACATCATAAACTTTTGAAAATTTTATCTTTGAAAACTCCCTTTCTCATCACGTCTATGGGGCTAATTTAAAATTAAAAAATATTAATTATATGAATTTAATTTATTAAAATGTAATAAATACATTTAATACATATAATTTATATTGTATAATAATGCCAAATAAATTTTGACAAATATTAATAGTGAAAGAAGTAAAAATTAATTACTGTAGTTA
Source organism: Viscum album (assembly GCA_963277665.1). NCBI lineage: Eukaryota > Viridiplantae > Streptophyta > Magnoliopsida > Santalales > Viscaceae > Viscum > Viscum album. The sequence continues at coordinate 657,993,497 of OY728163.1, forward strand.
AGGTAAAAATGGATCTATCGTGTCTTGAACTAAAAATATAAGGGTTAAAACGACTTAAACAATTATATAAAATATATTTTATAGCCATAATTTAACATGATATATTATATTTATGAAAATTTTTCATTATTTTATCCTTGTTACATGAAGAAAAAGTTGGTGGAATTTATTCTTTATATACAATTAAAAATCATCCACTCACCTCACTTATAAAAAGCCACACCTATCCTCTCTTATTCACACATTTAATCCTTTTTATATAAAAAAATACCTTACCAAATAACTTCCCAACTTACATATTTTCATCCTAGAAGTATTATTTTTATAAAAAATACATATTTTCAGGGATTGTGCAGCAACCCTAAGGAGGATACCTGAGGAAGAGGTAATTTTCTTCAAGGAGTGTTTTTTTTTATTCTTCCGCCACATCCTTTAAAATTTAGAAAACAATGATGATATAATAATATCTACATATTAAATATAATTATCTGTTTTTATAATAATTTAATTTCAAATAAACCATCTCCACTTCCATTATATGGGTTACAAAATCATTATTTGTGTGTATGGTGGACTACCGGTTCACAAACCGATGTCATTGATTTTTCAATTACCACCTATCATGGTTGGGTATGATGGTGGATATAAAATGTATATATATATATATATGATATTTATAAAATTAATATAACTATTGATTAATTATATCACATAAACCTTTTTTTAATTTCCATTTCACAGGGAATACGATAATGTCTCTCTTATGTACGCCAGACTACCACATCATGAAGCAATGTGATTCATTTTCACTAATTCTTTATATGAATGGTATCATGGTTAAAAAAATGAATATATGTGATATAAATGAAATAATTATGATATTAATGAAATATTTATCATTCTTAAATAATAATATATCTTTTTATTTCTTAAACTGAAAAATGATCACATCATTCATGTACATTTGGACTACCGCCTTCAGGAAGCGATGTGATTCTATTTTCATCACCATACCACATGGATGAAATATATATGTATATTTAAATTTAAAAATATGGAATATATTATATTATAATAATTTTTTACAGATAAGACATTACTTCCTACCTTTCTATAATGATCATTGAGAAATTAAAATGTTACTCATTTGTACATACGACCTACCCTCTCCACGATCGTAAGGTACTTCATTTTTCATAACCATCAATAATGAATGGTTATAAAAGTTTAATTGATTTGTAAATATTAAAATTGTTTCATAGTTATTATTATGTATATGATATAACTATACAATATTCACAAGAATAAGGCCTTTCATGATAACATATGAATGAGAAAACAAGATAGTTTGTAATATTTCCTTTGATCAATATTGGAATCACAAAGATCATGATTAATATTGATTTTTTATAAACAATATATGTACCTTATTAATTTTTTGGTTCATTTACATTATATATGATTAGTTCTCATGGAAATAACTTCAATAAATTAAGTAATGATTATATTATTTAGAGAATTATATTAGAAATAAACTGTATAGTTATTCCATTTATAGTGATTCTATAAGGGTTATGTACGAGTTATATGATTATGATGTTCCAAGATACCAATATGGTTTATCTATGATTTCCATGGGTTATTAATGTTTCCTTTGATCATGATTTACATCACACAAATCATGATTATTTTTTTTCTGAATCTTACGTTTTTTAAACCCTTATTCCCTATTTCATGATTGATGATTCTGTTATTTATGAAAATTATTTCTAATATGATTCTCTCATGAACTCACATTATGTATCATACCCTTATGTAGCTCTTATGACCATTAACCGCTTTCAATTGTTAATGTTATGTTTACCCTTACCAAATATTTTATCTCACCCTTCTTACTTTTTCAATCTATAGGTTATGAAGAATTAGGATAAACAAATTATGTGTAGAATGAATTTTATGTCAATTATTATGATTATAATAAAAAATATGAAAATTTGGTTTTAGTGGGAGAAAATATCATTTAATGTTATGGGTATTGTATATTTAACAATTTTTACTAAATTTTTGAAACTATAAAACTAAAAATCTGTGAAAATTTAAGTGATATAATATATTCCTTATTATTTTATAAGGTTTTTTGGGGAAAATGTGTCATGATTATTGATATCAGATAAGGAAATATAAATTTTATGATTTTAGTACCAAATCTGGGAGTGTGGATTCTGTAATATTATTAAAATGATGTTGCCACCTATGAAAATATTCAGATTTTCCACTTTTTAAGCATAAATAGTTGAAAATGTTACCAATATTAATCAATACATATCTGTCCTCCTTATATTTTATTTTCCTTATATCCCATTATTAAAAATATACCCTTAGAACATGAATATAATGACTTTTTAAACCAAAAACAATTAATCAATAGTTTTCTTCTTAACATTTGAAGAATACCAATCAATAATAATGATGGATGTTGGTACACATATTCTTTCGTCTTTTACATTGTCTATTAATGTAAATCAAGATACATGTATATATGTTCAACCTTAATCGTCATACTATTATAGAACATGTCATATATTTAAATCTATAAATTTAAGTCAATATTGCAAAGTATATTTATTTTCCCCCTTAATTCATGAATTTTATCCAATCAAACATTCAGAAGAATTTTTTGTATACATGCATAAACCCCAAATTGTGGTGTGGAATAGTATTATCTAAATATGTGAGTATAAAATATGATTCTTTTATTTTTTTCCCGAAACATCATTATCTCTCTTTCATTTTTATGTCTTTAACCATTAATATATTTTCCAAATATGACATCGAAACCATTCATATGATCTAATAATTCTAATAAATTATGAGATATATGTGATAGCCTTGTTTATATTTTACCTTTAAATTCCATTTAATTTTGATAATTTTTATGAATTTGATAAAAGAAGTGTTGATGGACCAAGTAACATATTTTCTTTCATTTTCATTAGTAAAAAAGAACATGTTTCAACATTGAAACATTGTACATGAATTTTTACCCTTGGTGTTCTATCCAAATTGGTTACCATATGTGGAAAAGACATTAATTGTACGCATTAATTCCCCATTCAATAAAAAAATTCATTTTTTATGCATCAAATATCTCTATACCAAAATCTCATAATATATATAAATCACCCATTAAATGTTCTGAAAATACAATGATATCATTTTGAGGTGACTTAGGGTCAGGTATCAATAATGAAATAATAAAATATTATTGATTCATACATACCCAAGGAGTAAAATTATAAATCATCAAAATAATTGGCTATATTATACATTGAAGAGTAATTTTTGAAATAGATTAAAATTTTCACTTTTTGAGATTAAGCCAACATTTATTGAATCACTCGAAAACTTAAGATACTTATCATTAAAATGTTTTCAAGAATAAAAATTTACTATTTAATTTAACTTACCATATTTAAATTTATTATTCTGATGACATGTTATGAGAGGGGTAGATTTAAATGAAAAAAATATACATTTAATCCAAGGTATTGAGTATAAATTATATAAAAAAATTGGTACTTTTTTTTATTTTTTATTTTTATAATACTTATATCATCAGAAGTTTTCCACCTTAAAGTACCATACATTGGTAAATCATCAATGTAATGTTTTTCCTTATTAGAATTCACACAATAATTCAGTGATGCATCAATTTTATTATTATAAAGTAAAATTTTCATCATACTACCTTTCACCTTAATAAACGAGTGAGGTAATATTGAATAACTGGGAAAAAATATCTTAAAAAAATTTATAAGTGATTCAGTTCCCACATCACTGATCCCATGTAATAATTTTATATAATACATTGTAGCAATAAAATATAATTTATCAAATTATTGACATCCATTGTATAATGGTTTCAAAGAATCTTTAACTAATTTGAAAAAATGTATTCCCCATTAAAATTAAATTATTGGGTGTTTTCTAGTTTCTAAAATTGAAAGGCATCCCCACAACATGTCAAGAATATCATCTTTAGAAGAATATTCATGTTCAATAATAAAAATGTTATTATCACCGTTGAACGTAAACTCTCTATGTAAATTAACAATAAAGTTTTTATAATAAATATCCATTTATCTAATAATGAGATAAGATTTCACAACATCTTGATTGAAATGATATAAATTGTCATACCTAGAACATAAAAGAAAAATCATGTTATCCATTTTCAAGGTTGCAAAAGAAATAGTGAGGAATAAATCTATAGAACATAAAAAATCCTTAGATTCTATCCTTAAATTAACCCACCTATTATAATTAAATATATTAATTATGTAAGTTATTACATATTATTCTGTTTTCAATAAATTAGACACAATAAACAATTTTTTTTGGATAAATGTTATTACAATTTAATATAGATTTTAAAATTGATAAACATAGGATAAACAATTAACTTCCAACTATAAAAGACAATAAACTAAAATTTTTCATTAATTTTATTTTTGATTCATCTTTTTTTTAGGTAAATGGAATAAAAAATAGCTCAAATGAAAAATAACTACTATTGTGCAGAAGATGGGATTAGAGATAGGAGGGGAATAGGGGAATACATACCAAAATGAAGAAGGCGCTATGAAATGAATCAAATTCCACCTAAATCTAAGGCGATGAGAAACTGTTATCAAGAAATAAAAATTAGGGAGTTTTGGGTATTCATGGTACCTTATAGGGTTACATAATGGATTATGGCATGGAAATGTGCACCCTAATTATTGCGGAATACAAGATATTTTTCTTTTGTGGGTGGATTTCATATGTGGATTTAAACGAAGAGGTGAATCCTGATGGAAAAGCCCAGGGAGAATATTTAGGAACATAGGAAACCTTCCATGCACATGGGTGAATTACATCAGAATTCTGAATTTGAGGAAAACCCAGGGATTGAAGATGAAATATTGATTTTATGTATAAAATCAAGACCCAATGTGATGGGGTTTGCTCTTGGGGGTTTGTGTGCATGTGTAGAGATTGTCTGAATAAATGGATTATAGAATAAAAATACCAAATTTCATTTATTATTTTAAATTTAAGGAATAATAAATATATATGCACATAGATTTTTTTTAATTTTATAAAATCATATAAATATAAATTATAATAATATATTTTATAAAATAATTCAATTTGTAAAAACCCGTTAATATTTTATAATTTATTAATAAAGATTGAATATAAAATTTTATAAAAAAAAATAATATTTTGGTTTTATAATAAAAAATTAATTTTCAATATGTATATATATATATATTATTAATTATATAAATTTTACTTATGCTTATTTTATTTATCCTTTACCATGTTTTTTATTTATTATGTTTTTTAGATTAAAATATCGTAATGTTTTAAATATTTTTTAAAAAGTATTCTGATGCTTGTTAAATGAAGAAAATAGAAAATTTAAGCAGTATTTGCGAGATATTTTTAATAAAACCACAAAAATCAAATATTGAATTTGGTTATAAAAATAATAATCTATATAAAAATTTTAGTTTCTCGTAATTCTTATTATCATTTAATGGTTTATTGTAAACGATTTTATTGAGGTAAAAATATTTTTTAGTAATATTAATTATTATCAATAGATTAAATTGTTCGTAAAAAATGATGGTATTAGTACGATAATGTAATATAATTAACTGTTCAAAAAATATTTGTTTCTCTTAACCAATCCATACCAATATATATATCTATTGGTAAAAACACATTTTTTACTTATACTCAATACTAATAAAACTAAATATCAATTTTAATTTCTCATTTTTACCAAAATATATATTATCCTTAAATAATTTTATATGTGTAAAAATAATTTTTTACACAATATTCAATCAAATTAGTACACAATAGGTTATACAAAAAGCAAAGGAATTCGAAGAAAATTTATTCCTATTCATTATTGATAGTCTGGAAATAAAATTATAGTGATGGACCAAGTATTTGATAAAAAATAATACTACAAAATTCATCCACAGAAAGAATGTGTAATGTTTCAACAGTACATATCCCCAATTTTACAATTGAAACCAATAAAGATGTTCATATATATGTAAAATAACCTTGCAAAATAAAGCTTTGAATAGTTTCACATAAGAAGGGATCAAGAATATAATTTATTGATACCATGAGCTCAGTACCAAAAAGTATAAACACACACACACACATATATATATATATAATATAACAAATAATGTATCATAAATCCCATGAGTGTATATCCTATTGAATCTAAAAAGTAAAATGGTGGTGATAACTTAAAAGAGATTATAAAAAGAAACTTTATCATTGATATAAAATAAAAAGTTATGTGTCACATTCAATAGTAAATTTTTAAATGGTGAAGTGAGATATTTTAAAAAATAATAATTTTAAAAAGAATATCCAATAATGGTTCCATTAAAATGAAAATAAATATCTCTATATGAAATATAGATCCAAAGTTAAAACATTATATATTGAAAGGAAGGGAATCTTTTTAATACTTTGAAAATAATTTTATTAAAAAAACATACAGTAAAACATTTTTATGTATTAAAAATTAATTTTAAAAAATAGAATATAAAAGACTATATATTATTATATTAAGGTTGAAGAACTCAAGAAGATTTTATGATGAAAAATTATCACATAATGAAATAAAATATTTTTTCCAAAATGCCTTGAAATTGGGGAAATAATTGAATCAATATCCATTTTATGGAGGAAATATGATTTGGATTACTATATCACATTAAATGAAAAGAATGTGTGATAAAAGTAAATCCAGAGGTTGTAAATACACCGTAACAGGAAATAATATTGCACAATGTAACATCTTGTTATAATTTTTTAGGTATTTCAAAACCCAAATTATCATTAATATTTGGGTGGGTTTCATTTGAGGTTATTTTGGGTTGAAATTTTTAAAAGTTTTCAAAGTTATGTGCTAATGAACGGCTAGCGCATGGTTTTCTGAAACCGTGCACCCTCTTAGAGAAACCCATGCAGCCCTAGGTAGTGTGGTTTTGCATGGTTTGTGCATGGTTAGACAAGACATACTTTTTCTTAGGATAATCTTTGAAACCCATTTAAAACTGGCACATACTTAGATTACATGGATTTTCAAACCATGTTGCTTTGCCCAGATAATGGTTCATGAGATTTATTTAATAAACAAATTCAACATAAAAACCCTAAATCAACCATTTTAGGTTTCAGATAGACATATCATGAACCCATACATGTTCTTATTCCCCATGAGCATCCAAGAGAGATTATTGTCCCCTTGGATCCCTCTCAAAAGCGATTAAGTGATTTAGGAATGTCACTCTATCTTCTCCTTTTTAGTTTAATCTTTTTCATCACCATCCCCTACAATCTCTCTTCTCTTTCTTAGGGTTATATGGATACACATGTTTCTTTTTTGATTTAATAACCTCTGTTTTGAGATCATTAACAAAGTTTTTATTCTTATTTCCTAGATTTTGTTATAATTTTTCATCATTATCGAATCTAGATTAAGGTTTACTAAATTGATATATGTTGATCTTGATGTAGGTAGTTCCATCATGATGACCAAATTTTTTTAACACTAAATTTCACTATTTAATTTCAAATTTTTAAATTCATTTCAATTTCTTGATTTTGATTAAATAGATTTTAATTGGTTTATTGGAAAAACCCAATTCCACTAAATTGGGGGTTTAAAATGGATTTTTTGAATGAAATTAGAATATCCCAAATTCCATTGAATTGGTGTGTGTTTATAGATATTTAAAAACTATACATTTTTTAATTTAAATTGTTGAATAGTTTGATGAAATATTATTTAGAAACCCCAATTCCATTAAATCTGGGGTTTGTTTTGAAATTGATGGGAATTTTTTGAAATTAAATTGTTGAATATAATTTTTAATGTGAGTTGGGAAATTGAATTAGGAATTTATTTCAAATTCAATTTTTTCCAAAAATGGATTAAAACTAGTTCGGATCAAAAAATTATTGTTTTACAATGGGAAATGCATGTTTTTTTTAGTAAAAACCTTTTTTTATTTTGACATCAAAATTGGAATTTTTGAAATTGGTAAAGGTTATTGAATTTTATTTTAAGGTTTCTTAAAATAAATTTCCGATCATTGATTTTGACATGAGAACATGACATCCAAGGTAGTTAGTGAGTTATTAGGACAAAGATGCTAGGTTAGTATTTCCCTAGATACATATTGACACTTTGCAATAATAAAATAATATAGGTCATTAGATCTTAATTAACTATTGGGAGATGGATGAGTCCTCTCTTTTTATTAAATATGGATTTGTGTACACATTGTAGTTTTTCACATGTGTGTGTGAGGATCCCATAACCTAGAACTATCATAACTCTTAGCGGATGACCATGTTGATCGATTTTTTATATATGTGATATAAATGTTATACACTATTGTAAGCTATTTTAATTCCATATGATTTATATAAAATGTTTTATAAAATGTTTTTTATTTAATCAATTTCTGTAATGCACTATTTGTGAAATTTTTTCCATCATTTTGAAATGCGAAGATTTTTTTTGCAAATTTATTTCCACCATTTTAAATTGAATTCGTGATTTGGTTGAATATTAATAGAAATTTCAAAAATATATATTTAAAAAATTAAAATAACTTTATTTTTTTAATTTGATATTGGAATCTTGTTATGGAATCTTTGGTGATACCCTACTGGGATTTTATATCACACCCTACCTGTGCCTTCGGGTGTTTGTAGATTTCATCCTTCCAGATTTGTGTATGGGTAAAGCACCATATGGATGTGTCTCTAGATGTTGATCCATGAAATTAGAGGGTATTGTATTATGGGACATGGTCTATTTATCTATCCTGTTTTTTCATGTACACTATTGCAGTACTTTGGGTCTCCATACATGTTTTACTTTTGGCACACTACTCCCAATGAATTTTCTATTGTATGTATACATATTTGAAATCTTTCTTCTGTGATGTTTGTGGCAAATTAGTTTACAATTTCATATTGTATTATTATAGGTTCTAGTATCCCACCCATGGGGATTAGGAACACCCTTTTGGAAATGTTAGTGTAAAATCGATTATCGGGTTACCAGGGTACCCTGGTTGGTTTGTGTCAAAGTGGTATCATTGAAGATTGATCTTATTCTCTTGAAATCAGTATGCAATTGTGCATTCATGTTGGTACTTAGCTGGTATTCGCAACTGGGAGCCTATCTATCTGTCACCGCAATGAACCGTAAGTCACCAGAAGTGGTCTGGGAAAGGCATATTGAGGATTAGTTCTATCCTAGTCCCTTCAAATGATTTGGATAGGATTGAAATCCAAATATTTTTGTCTACCTATTGGAATTTATTCCCACTAATTGCTTTATGTGAGTGTTTATTTGTTTTCATCCATGTTTTCTACTGATGTTGTGTATCATCATTCCTATAAGAAAACATATGAATCATATATAGGAGGAAGATTCTACTAGAACACAACATGAAAATCCTCTTTTGGGCCTAAATCCTCTTGAGGTGATTATGCACACTATCCAAGATTTGGTACATTCACCACCACCAGTTCCCATTTAGGCTCCAGTCGCGGAACCTAAAACAGATATCCTATAGGAACATTCTCAAGAATTACATCACTAGAATACATCACTGCTCAATGTCTCAAATTATCCCTAAGAGAATGAGGAATGGTTGAGAAGGATGGAATGTATATTTGGGTTCTTATATACATCTTATGAAATCAAGGAGATGTGTTCCACCATACAGCTAGATGGACTGAGTAGAAGATTGTGGGACACTATAGTAAATGAGAAGAATAATGAGTGAATAGAGTGTAAGGACATCAAAGTTCTATTCACCGACTACTTCTATCTAGAGTCGATGTTATTATCCAAGGCTATAGAGTTTTTAAAACATGAATATGATGACATGACTGTGAAAGAGTATGAAAACCATTTTACTAAGATTATTCATTTTCCACCTGATATTTTATCAAATGAGAAGATGAAGGCTCGAAGATCGAGTTTGGAATTCATCAAGATATTCATTCTCAAGTTTTTTTTTGAAGAAGCCTTCTAATAATTACGTACTTTAAAGATAATTGATGATTTAAATGGATGTAGCTAGAAATTCAGGGTTACTGAGAGTTTATTTCTCTCCGATTGAAGGAGTGAGATCCTAAAATGGAAAGGGGAAGTGTGATAATTCTCATGGTGATTATCTATAGGAGTATCAATATAGAACTCCTACAATTCCGAAAAGAGGTTATTCTATTTTCTAGTAGAATGAAAATCTGGTACATTCAAATAGAGCTTGCGTTGAGGAACCCAAGGTATGTGGTTCTTGTGGACTCTTTGGACACCTACAAAAATTGGACCATTATTATTCCACTCTTTATAGTTGATGGGGATCATCATCTCATCCTAAAACTATATGGAAATCATATTCATTACATATAAAAGGGTTCTAGCCATAGGAAACTGGAATTATAATTCTTCATATAGTAGATTATTTTCCAGAAGAAGAGAATATGGGTCCAGTGAACATGAGAGGTACCATTACTATAGTTTCTTCCTTAGTGACTAATTTTTTTGATACTGGTGAATCTCATTCATTTATTTAAACCAGTATTTTTAATATTCTAAATATTCTTATATTTATTTTATCTTGTGTTACAGGTATTACTAAACCCCTTGGTAAGACTAGAGATCATTGTCTTCATAGTCCCACAGGAGTATTCACTCTATCATATGTAGATCTTTCTTATAAATATCTGGTTCTCGACACAAAACTACTTGATGTCTTATTTGAAATAGATTTGATCACTACAACTAAATCCTAGATTGATTTTTATCTTTGACGGGCATCCTTTAATACACCCAATGCCTTGTTTTGTGTCTTTCAATGTGAATGGGACCCAAGGTCGAGAAGGTTCAAACATTATTATCTAGAGTTGGTGAAAGTAATATTAGTTTTTACTATTGATCTAGAGTAGGAGTCTTTGAGTAGTAAAATCCCTCTAATTGTCATTGAGTTTTTCGACCTGTTTCCTTTGGAATTATTTGGTTTTCCACCTATAAGCAAGTAGATTTTTCTATTAATTTAGTTATTGGAACTCAACCAATTTATATTCCCTCTTACTACATGGGACCAATTAAAATGAATGAGTTGAAGACTCATTTGGATGATCATCTAGGGAAAGGTTTTATATGCCGGAGTGTGTCACATTAAGCAGTGTTGGTTCTCTTTTCTAAGAAGGATTATGCATCAATACACCTATGTGTTTATTACGAAAAACTAAATTGAGTGGTGGAATGTAATAGGTATAAATTACCATAGATTGCTGATATCTATGATCAAATTAAAGTGGAGTAGTGGTTATCGATGATTGATCATCAATATGGTTACCATTAGGTGAGCATAAAATAATATGACATTAACAAACTACGATTCAGTGGACGTACAACCATTATGAGTACCTTTTTATTCCCTTTGTTCTAAAAAATAATCTTTAGTCATTATGGATTTAGTGAACATGATTTTCCATGAGTATCTGGATGCATTTGAGGAAGAATTTTTGGATTGCATCCTTGTTTAATCTAAGTATAAGGAGGAACATGTGCATTATATAAGAATAGTTCTAGTGTTGATAAGAAATCACTAAATTTATTCTGAGCTTTTGAAATATGATTTTTGGACTGGGGAAGATAAATTATTGGGACACGTGGTGTTAAACATGGTGGACCAGTTGATCCAGAAAGGGTAAAGGATATTATGACATGGGAACAACCACATACTATTTTCAAGATTAAGATAATCATAGGTCTAGCTGGGTATTATCACCAGGTTGTTAATGACTTCTTAATGTTGGATTCTCTAATGTCATCTCTAACTTGCATGGGATTAAAGTTTGATTAGGATAAAAAATGTTAGATTACTTGTGTTGATCTAAAATGTATTTTGTCTACTACACCAGTTTAGACTCCTCTAGAGGCCAGGAAGGCCAGTGTGGTCTTTTATGAGGCATCGGGTCCGGGTTTGGTTGCGTTCTTATACAAGGTGATCATGTCATTACCAATGGATCTCGTTGACTTATGCCACATAAGAATAATTATCCGACCCATGAACCTGAACATGTCACTGTGATGCATGTTCTTAAGAGTTGGCAGAATTTCCTTTATGGAGAAATGTAATTGTGTTTTCAAACTATACGAGACTGAGTTTTATCTTATCTAAAAAATATTTGAATCTCCGCTAGAGTTGTTGGGTGGAATACCTACAATCATTCGTCTTTGAAAATGAATATACCATGGGGAAATGGAATGTCATTGTAGATGCCCTGAATGGGAAAATTTTAACCCAGACAGTGAAATAATATTCAAAAGACTAGAATTTTATGGCTATCTTTTCAGAGTTACACATTGAAGTCTAGGAATTAGGGACTGAGGTTTTTTCTGACGAGTTTTATATTGAAATCCTATCTCATTGAGATGAATCTTCAAGAACAGCACCTTGATGATTATTTACACAACAATATATAATATCTTTATGGTGGGGATGCTGTTTCTGAGTGGTTATTATCAAAGGAGGGAACTCAATTATCTTTGAAACGTTTTTTTGTGCCTTTAGTGGAAAGGAAAGATGTGATGGAATATTTCTAAAATTTCTAGTGGGATATGCACCCACTATCCACTAATATTTTTTATGAAATACAATGAAAATTATATTGACTAGGTATGAGATGTGACATTATTGATTTTAAATATCACTGTTATTCATTCCAATAGTTTAAGGTCAAGAACTGTAAACCTTCGGGTTTTATTTATCTACTTATTGTTCCCACTTGGTCATGGGTTGAATTATCATTGGACGTTGTGGCTAGGTTTCCATGTACCCAGAGAGATAAGAATGAGAAATGGGTTGTGATTGATCAGATGAAAAAATTGACTCACTTAATACCCATTCAATATACAACCAAATTTTAGGATTTGGGAAGTACCTATGTTAAAGTGGTTGTTCAGTTGCAAAGAGTTACATCTTCTATAGTGTCTAATAGGGAACCTCAGTTCACTTCTGATTTTTGGAGAGGCCTTTAAGAGGAATTAGGATCTCATGTCCTTTTGAGTATGACATACCATATGTAGTCATATTGTTTTATGAATAGATCTATATATATTCTTGATGTTATTATTTGCACTTGTGTTCTTGAATTTTGTGGGGCAAGGGATGATCAATTGAGGATGATTGATTTTTCTTAAAACAATATTTACTAATCCCCAATTAGAATGAATTATTTTGAGGCATTGAATGGTTAACCTTAAAGATCTACACTGTGTTGGTTGAAGATTAGTGAAAGTTCCTTGGTTTAAACAAGCTTTGTTCAAGAGATGATAGAAAAAATTCAGTTCATTCTTTAGAGAGTGTTGAAATCAAAAAGTCGATATAAGTCAAATGTTGATCATCATCATAGGTCATTGGAGTTCCTAGTTATGTAACAGGTGTTCTTGCATGTTTGAACCTAGTTGGGTCATTAACATATTTTGAGGCAAGGTAAAATTTCTCCTCATTTTGAGGGGCCTTTTGAGATTGTTGAGTATGAAAGTAATGTTTCTTACCATTTAGAACTTCTATCATAATTGAAATAGATACACAACTTTTTTCACATATATTAGCTATGAATGTATCTATCTGATCCATATCATTTTTTGACCCGGAGTGATCTTGAGGTTGAAATTGATTTATATGTAATTGAATAGCCAGTCATGATAGTTGATTATCAAAACAAGGTACTTTGTCGGATGATGATACCTTTGGATAAACTTATCTGTAATAATGTTTTTGATAATCCTCAGATTTTGGAGAGGGAGGATGTAAAGAGAGAGAGGTGGACTCACATTTTTGGATTGGAATATTCTGAGTAGGCATTATGGGTATTTAATGTTTATATGGTGGAGATGTTTTGACATACTCTTAGTGTTTGAAAGGTATTGCTAAACACCAATTTTTATCAATATCAATGTGGATTTTTTTGTCATTGTTTTGGGTTATGATTTTAAAAGGTTTCAAAATTATGGGATAATGAATGGTTGGATCATGGTTTTCCCAAACTCTGTGACAAATCAATAAAAACTTTGCAAACCAAGGGAGTTTGTTTTTTAATAGTTTCAACACAGTTATTCATGAAATGTTCCCACTTAAAAAAAACAATAATCCCATTTAAAACAGACACACAGTTTTTCTGTATGGTTTCTCAAACCATGGACATGATTTAATTAATCAAAAAAACCAACATGAAAATCTAAAATCACTATTCTAGGTGTTAGAAGGACCAATAAAAAACCCATATGAGTTATTATTCCTCAAGAACATCCAAGATAAATTCATGTACCCTTAGATCCCTCCCAAAAGAGATACACAGAATGAGTAACATCGTTCAATCTTCTCCCAGTTAGTTTCCTCTTCCTAATCTTTATCTCCCATAATTGTTTTTCTCCTCCCTAGGGTTCCATGGACCCCCATGATGAATTCTGGATCTAATAACCTTTGTTTTTGGATCTCAAACCAATATTTGATCCACATTTCATGGATTTCATGATCCTTGTTTGTAATTTTCAAATACCAATTACGGTTTGGTGAATGGAGATCCATTGATCCAGAGGTAGGTGGTTCATTCAGGATGCCAAATGTTTTTTTCGAAAATTTATGCATTTAATTTCAATTGTTTTCATTAAATGAAATTTATTTATTTTTATTAAATATATTTCAATTGGTTTGTTTAAAAAAACCAATTCCATTTAATTGGGGTTCTAAGAACGCGGTTTTGTAATTAAAGTGTAAAAACCATAATTCAATTGAATTAGGGTGTGTTTATGGAAATTTATGAAATTTAATTTATTAAATTTAAAATGAGGAATGATTTTAGGTGAAAATTGTGAAATACCCAATTTCCATTGAATTGTGGATTTTTTTTTGAAATTGATGGAAATTTTTTGACATTAAATTATTAAATTTAATTTTGAAAGTTAATTGTGGAATTGAGTTATGAATTGATTTCAGATTCCTATTTTTGAAAAATGGTTTAAAATGATTTCCATATAAACCATAGTGGTTTATCCTTGAAAAGTCATTCTTTTTATTAAAAAACAATCTTGGTTTTAAATGGAAATTGGCATATTTGAAATACAAGAATGTGATTTAATTTTATTTTATGGTTTCTTAAAATAAATTACATATCACTAAATTTTACTAGAGAACATTCAAGACTAATTAGTTAGTGAGTTATTGGGACAAAGACACTAGGTTGGAATTTTACTAGAAAAATATTGACACTTTAGAACACACAAAAAATATTGTTTAGAACATCTTACTTCCCCATTGGGACATGTATGAGTCCTATATTACCATTTATGAGGTATGTGTGTATAAATTATAGTTTATGAAATGAGTGTGTGGGGATCCCATAACCAAGAACTATCATACATATTTATAAATGATCATGTTGATTGCTTGTTTATATATGAGATATAAATGTATTCTATTGTTGTGAACTATTTTACATCTCTTAAGATTTATATAAATTATTTTATGTAAAAATATTTATTTAAAACATTTGTGTAAAGAACCACTTGTGAAATTATTTCAATCATTTTGAAATATGAAGGGTAATTTTGTAAAGTATTTTCATCTTTTTAAATGTAAATCATGATTTGGTTAAATATGTTTTAAAATTCCAAAACTGTTTATTTGAAAAAAATGAAAGAACTTTGTTTGGTTAATTAGATATTGGAATATTATTATGGAATACTTAGTGAGTCCCTGATGGTATTTTTTCTCACCCCCTACTTATTCATTTTCATGTTTTCATATTTCCTCCTTCTAGGTTTGAGTTGGTGTAAAGCACCACTTGGATCCAAGGATTTGGATAGTTGCGTCTATTGTGACCTAGGCTATTTATATATCCTATTTTTCTGATATATTTCTACAGAACTTTGGGTTTTTATACTGGTTTCATGTCTATTATACCTCTCCCAATTGATTTTCTTTTGTATTCGTAATGATTTTTTATCATTATTCCATGTTTTTTTTGGAAAATTCTTTACCACTTACTTTTTTTATGATGCCATGTGTAGTCACTAACCCCTGGGGATCAAGAATTCCCTTCAGGATATGTTATTTTCAGCTCTATTATCAGGTTACCAGGGTACCCTGATGGCTAGTGACACAAAAAATATACCATGTCTCAATGAATCATAATTAAGACCTTGAAAATCCATACATTTTAATGAAAATATTAATCAAAACCCCTTTAAAATTCTGTAACATTTAAAAAATATACTATTTAAAGAAAGTGAATGATAAGGATTTTAAAACCTCATGAGTATATTAAAAGCACATTGTTTGAAATTAATAACTCCATGCTAAATTTATCATGGTTTACATTATTAAATATATCTCAATAAATTAAATTTGAGATAAAAAACACCATACCATAGTTCCCACAAAGTCAAAATTTTCAATAACCTCCTCTATTAAAAAAATATTGATCAAAATTAGAGCATTAAGAACTATTTTAATATATCTAACATTTAATAAACTTCATTTATATTTATTCAAAATGTATATATTAGTTAGTTATTACTAGTTTTTGATACTGTGTGTGAGAAATCATGATCGTTTTGAACTAGTTTCGTAATAGTGGTGTTGTTATTCATTATTCTCTAAAATTTAGTCATTAAAATATCATAAAAGGTAAAATAATTTTATATTTATAATTATTAATAATGTTATAATTTCATTTCATTAGATTTTGTATTATTATCTTTAAATATAAATTTGGCAATGATCATGTTTCAATGATTGTTATAGAATGGAGGGTTTTTTCTGTAAATAATGAGTTCATTTTCTAGATCAATATTTCAAAAAAAATTATTTAATTATTTATATAATATATTAACATAAATTAATTTCCCATATTCATTTATTATATATGTTTTCATCATCGTTCATGTAGGTAGTTAGTCTAACCCAAACATGAACATACCATAATTAATGGATGATTATGAAGTGATTTAATGGTAATATTATTATAAAATAAGCATAATGATATTATTTAGTGTTTACTAGTGTGATATATACTAATTATATATAAATAAAATAATAATATAAATTATAAAAAATCATTTAATTTTATGAAGTAAACATTTTTTTCTCTAAGAACTCTCTTCTGGACAGTCGAATTTACCCCAATTATTTAATGCTTATATTGTTAATATTTTGTCCAATTTTTCATTCCAAAAGCTTAATAATTTCATAAAAATTATATTTTTTCCATTGAAACCATTCTCATAACTCATAATTTAATTCGGTGATCAAAATAAAAATGGTAATCGATCGTTCTAGGGAGGCAATAGTTCACACTTATGTATGGATAATGATTTAATTTTACACAGAACAAGGAAAATGTGTAATGTAGATTATAATTTATGTATCTAAAATATTTAAAAAATATCATAAATATATATTAAATGTTTTATTAGGACCATCATTGTAATGTGGTGATGGAAGATAAAACAGGCAGTATTGTGGGGGCGGTAGTGCACACAATGCATGAATGAAAGTTTTTTTTCTTAATTGAAATATTGATGGTGGTTAATTATTGTAACAACATTATAATAACATGTAATTATACTAATTATATGTATTTTTTTATATTATTAATGTGTTATGGAATTTTAGTAAGAATAAGTTCACATAATGAAATAGAAATTAGTAATGAGAAGATACAAATTTAAACCTCGTTTCATGGAATTTCTCATTTGAAAAGGGGGTTAAGCCTTTGAGATATGATATTTTGAGAAGAATAGAACACATTTATGGTGTATAGTATATTTTAAGATATTTTTGGGTATATTTTTTTATGAAACAAGTGGTTTTTGGTGTGGGGGTAAGTGATGAGAGGTGAGCATATTTTATAAGTGAAAAGGGATGACATTTTGGTAAACACCTAAGGCTTTTTAATAATGGGTAGTCACTCTAATTAAAAGTAGATCACAAGTTAATAAATAATGGAGAGGTTAAGATATACATTTGATAAAGTACTCAAGCACTTATTCCAACACATTTTTTAAACATGTTTGTTTTCTTTACTTATTGGTGAAACCCCTTTTTCCCCTTTTGATTTTTATCTAGGTAACTAGTTTTTAACAAACTATTATATACTTTATTTTTTTAAATTAATTACCCCTTATTAAATAATTTGATCCTAATGATTCCAAATTTTAAATACATTTTATTTTATTTATTTTCTAAAAATGATAAAAAATAATTTCAAATTCTAAATGAATAATATTTTAAATTTGTTTTTTTAATATCGCTTGTGTTCTAAAATTTCAAATATGAGTTTGTAAATTAATAAATGTTTTAAATTAAAAAATCACTTAGTAAAAACATATTTGGACTTTTAAAATGATATGATTAATTTCCAATTCATACTTATATACTATTTATGTCATAAATCCATGTTATTTACAAAAATGGTATTTTTCACTACTCAACTAAAAGTAAATATTTTTTTTGAGAAATAGTAAAATTTCATCTTAAAATAACACTAAAATTTGATATAAAAAATGAATTTTATTTTTTCAAATTAAATTTTTGGAATATTCAATTTTAATATTTTAAAAAATATATATAATGAGAAAATTTTTAATAAGAAATTAACTTTATTAAATATTCTTTTCTCTTATTCTTAATTTATTTTAAACACTAATAAATATATTACTAATACATAAATGTTATATGATATTAAAAAATAATTTAATAATAATATAATAAGTTTTATTTCATTAAAAAGACAGTCTATAAAAATATTGATTCTTAAACACAATAATTAATTAAGTAAATTTAGTAAAATATCCTATATATAAATATATATTAATATATTTCATAATTTGGTTACACTTATTAATAAAAGATAATTAAAATAATGGGTTTTAATTGTATAAAAATTTCACAATATCGTTTTATTATGGTGTTTCATATGAAGGATGTTATCTAACACATAATTTATATAGGGTAAATGTACAGTTAAATCTTGGGTTGTTGCATTCACGCTCCTCAGTAATGTCATGAATGGAAAATTGCCTCGGATGCCACACGAAGGTTGTCATATTAATGAAGGTCAAGGTAGATATCTCATGGCCCTTATAAAAGACCAAGGTCATCCTAGGATGGTCCTCCCATCCATCACATGTATACATTTCCTATGGTATATCTATTAAGTCTAAATGTAACTCAAAGGTCCTCCCATGGACCACTAGGGCTGTCCATCTCAATCCATCTCCCAAATCCTCTTTGGAGGAATACATGTATTTCTTGGTATGGAATGTGGGTAATAACCAGGTCAATTTAACAAAGGAAAACACATCAAGGGGGTATAAGGGTTAAGGGAGGCCATTGGTACAACAATATCGGTCGACAACGAAAGAGTCCTACAAGCTAGTGCATAAGGGACAACCTGGCCATGACACTTGTTTGGTTCTTTGAAGGCATAAAATATAAGATTAAAAAATTAATTATTCAATTAAAGTGGTCTAACTCCATCAATTGTGCGACCACGTATAATATTCATCATAAATAGAATGCATTAATCCACATAGAGAGTACCAAATACTACCTACCTAATTTTGATGATTTCATATTTAATTATCCAAGCCAACAACTTTTCCAAGGATCACCAATCCTCATCCAAGGTCCAACTCATGCACATATCACCCCTCAAGATCGTACCTCTCACCAATACACTAAAATTAATTAAATAAAACCAAAATCAAAACTAATTAAACAATTTAGAATCTAATTCAAAATATATACAATTTGGAATAACCAATGAAACACTAGAAGAGTGTCCTTTCCACAATAAAATCACAACCGAAACATACACGATGTCCATTCCATGATCATAGATCCTTCCTAAGAGAATTTCATATCAATCAACATCGTTTAAAATATTAATTTAGTAAATAAACCAATTAATGACCTTGGAAAAATCATTACATGATGTACATTCACTAATTCTCCATGAAATAACTTGAAGATGATGTCACATAACAACATATCACACGAAACATGAAAAACCATTTATGATAGAATAATTCCACCAATATCTTGTAGAATCGACATCAAATTCCTACCCAAAGATGGAAACAATTAAATAAGAATGAAGGAACGGGTTGGTGGTGTCTAACATAGGAGAAATTTTACTTAAGAGGCCAAGAAAATTCCACCAAGAACTCCTGTTAATTGAGGGTAAATAAAAGGGAGGGAGGTAGACAGTTAGTATGAGTGAGAGAAATGAAGGGGATATGAGAGGCTACCCCTTATTAAAATTTTAGGGGGAAATATAATTTTCCCCGATTTAATACCCAAGTGGCTTGCCGGTAGTGGACCACCGACAAGTTGGTGGCCATTTGTAGAATGCAGGTGGCTTTGGCCAACCATTGACTAGATAGAAACTTTAGTGGGACATTGGGGCTACTCACTTGTGGCTACCCACTTAACCCCATCCTTCCTCTGGTGATCACTAGAACTAGCCATGTGAAATTCTAGCCTCTTCCCATGTCCAAAACACAAATTTCAGGAGGTTCGCCACATCAAAATACCCATTTGAATCTCAAATTAAAACCAAAACCTCCAACTAATGGATAAAAAAATAATTATTTAGTCTAAAATTTCCAACTCATATATGTGATGGCCTTTATAGTTTTAAATTTATTGTCAGAAAAATTATAAATCAAAATGGAAAATAAAAAATGTATTTTGGGCATTATGCATGGTTTACCTACACAGTTCTCCAAATCATGTGTTGACTGCATGGCATACACTTCCTATACATAAATGGCCTTTCCATATTTCCCCTAGGCCTCTGCATGGTCATCCATGTTGTGTGCTAACCATACCAAATAAAAATATCCTAAGATATATCGAAATGTATGGTTGCAACACCATTACTCTTAATAGTGCACAAACTGTACAACAAAAAAAATATTTATAAAATTTAATAATTCCTACGTAATATTCCAGATATCTCCTGATGACTCCAAAAAATTAAAATCATATACAATAAACTCTATAGTGACACAGTGGGTGTCAAGACACACATATAAACACCTATACATAAACGTACATAGAAATATATATACATATACACATACACAAACATACATACATACATACAAACACAAACACACACACATACAGACACACACACACACACACACACACACTGTCACGAACCAGCCCGGGTACCCTGGTAACCCGATAACCGAGCCGGTCCTGACATAGCCCGAAGGGCGTTCCTGATCACCACAAGTCGGTGAGAAGCACCTGGCATCGTACAACATACAAGTGGGGACGATTTTTTCCACAAGAATGCAGAAGCAAGAGAAACAAGACAGAATGCATAACAAAAGAAAACTCCACCAGGAGTAATGTACCAGAATACAAAGAGTCATAAAATGCCATAGTACTACAACCCAAGTACTAAGGAGGGAAAAAAATCACAAAGTCACTATGGACACAACTCACCAAGACCAGAGATCAACAACTGGATCCACCTCCAAGAGGTCCCTTCCCTTTTCTCAATCCTGGAAGAAGAAAATCTACAAGCACTCGAAGGAAAAAGTAGGGTGTGAGCCTAAGGCTAGCAGGATACCACTAAATATTCCATAACAAATACAAAATATAGATTATCCAGATAAAAGCTTTCATTTTCAAATAAATAGGTTTGGCATTTCAAAAGCATATTTTAACAAAACATGCGATACATTTTCAAATGATGGAAAAACCAATTTAAACAAAGGTTTTACAAATGATGGAATATTTCTAAAACAATTCCTTAAGTAAAACATTTATATAAAATAGTTTATATAAATTCAGCAGGCATGTAAGGCAGTTCAAAAGCATTGGAATACATTTATATCTCATATATTAATAAACAAGCGAGAAACATGGTCATTTACCAAAAGGTACGATAATATTAACCAGTTATAGGATTCCACACTCTCTATGTGAACTCAGCAAAATGTGTATACACACGTCCCTATGACACTGGCCAAAGGAGACTCGTCACCAACTCGTCAGGGATGTGACCCGCTTCAAGTATGTTTTAGAACGTTGTCTTAGCGTGGAGTGTATCCAAATAACTCACTAACTACCTAAGGCTTTCATGCTCTCTTACATGATGGGCGAACTATTTTAAGAATGCTTAAAATACGATCAATCCCATTCTTCCATTACAAAAGTTCCAATTTCATTACATTTAAAACCAAAACAGGTTTTATTCAAAACATGCCTTTCCACAAGATAAAACCAATGAGTTTCTATCAAAACATTTTAATCCATTTTCATAAGTTTGAAATCCATTCAAAACCAATTCCATCATTACAAAATTCATTTCCACAATTAAATTCAACAATTTAATTAAAATCCTTTCCATCAAATCCACAATTTTAATCCAACAATTTTAATCGTCAAATTTCCATAAACACACCCAATTCAATGGAATTGAGGGGTTTTACAAATTCCCATGCAAAAACCATTTCAAATTCCAAGATTCATTGGAATCGGGTTTTTATCAATTTAATTGAAATCAAACTTGAGAAATTGAATTTAAATCAAAAATTGAAATAAATCAACCAAATAAAATTTTAATCAATTTGGAAAATCGGGACGGAACCACCTACCTCGATTTATTGACGGGAGTTAACCAAACGAGAAACCCCAACCACTGATCATCACAATGACATCGATCAAAATCTGGATCTAAATAATTAAAACCAAAATTAAGATCAAAGGGATCAAGATCTTGCAAAACTAGATCTAGATTCACAATCATAGATCTATACCTCAACTCATAGTTATATATCCATGGAAACAAAGGAAATCATCCATGAAAATATCAAGGAAAGATAGAGGAATAAACGATATACACAACGGGATGAAATCCACTTACCGGGAGGAGAGTGGATCTTCAATCCAAGCCTTCCATCTCGAAGAAATATGTTCGGATCACCTTGGAATCTTTATGGAGGCTTTGGAAAGACCTAAAATGAGTCAAGCCTGAGACACTGTCGAAAATATGGAAGTCCCCGGGGTTCGAGTGGTTTTAAAAGAAATTTTTGGAATTAAAAACCGTGTGCACAGTTTACCTGGGTAGAGCCACATGGTTTGTCAAACCGTGCGCACACCATGCATGCCTCACTATACAGAGATACACGGTCCACATAGTTTTCAAACCGTGTGTACCTCTTTGTCCAGTGCTTCTTGGTTGGCACAGTTTGGTCGCACGGTTTGTCAAACCGTGTGCAAACCATGCACAAGCCATTGCCCTTTTGTTTTACTTAAAAGTCCACCCAAACGCAGCCCCAAGGCACTAATCCAAAACAGAGGTGCTTAGAAACATCAAAAAGTACCTAGAAATTTAACGTGATGTTACAACCTCTCCACCATAAGATCTTTCTATCCCCAAAAATCCTATGAAGAAACCTCCGCGTCAAAAATATGGGGCCACTGCTCTCTCATTAGTGCCTCCCTTTTCCACATCTCATGAGAATCAGAACCATGCTGCCAGAGTAAATAGACCAGAGGTATCATTCTCCCATGAAGTACCTTGGTCTCAGAATCAACAAACCTGAATGGTCGTTCAGTAACATATAAATTTGGTTCAATCTCAACATCACTCCAGGTCACAACATGAGATGGATCAGAGAGATACTTTCGTAGTTGCAATACATGGAAGACTTTATGTATCAAAATCAGTTTTGGTGGTAGAGCTAGATGGTAAGAAACTTTCCCCACAAGAACAATAACCTCAAAAGGTCCCCCAAAACGAGTTGAAAGCTTCCCTTTCCTCCCAAGATGTCGATGACCAATTCGGGGTGAAACATTCAATAATACCTGGTCTCCAACAGAAAACTCTAAAGTTTTATGGCGACGATCATCATAAGACTTGCACCAACTCTGTGCTGTCAACATTCTCTAACGAATCAACTGGATCTTAGTTGTCATCTCTTGGACCAAACTCGGTCCTACCAAAGTGCTTTCAACAATCTCCGACCAACATAAGAGATATTTACAAGGAAAACCATACAAAGCCTCAAAATGGGCTATTTTGATTGTAGATTGGTAACTGTTGTTATAAGAAAACTCAACTAGCCCTAGATGATCATCCCAACTCACACCAAAGTCAAGAACACATGCGTGAAGAATATCCTCAAGGATCTGAATAGCTCTCTCTTTCTGGCCATCTGACTGTGGATGGTAGGCCGTGCTCAAATGGACCTGAGATCCCAGTGCCTCCTGATGGCCTTTCCAAAAGCGAGAATTAAACCGAGGATCCCTATCAGAGACTATAGAAGATGGAACTACGTGGAAATGAACAACCTCTCTCACATAGATATTTCCCAACTCCTCAACTTTGGTTGTATCTCGAATAGGTATAAAGTGAACTGACTTGGTAAGCCTATCGATCAAAAACCATATCACGTTATTCATCCCTTGGATTTGAGGTAACCCAAACACAAAGTCCATAGATATTTCATCCCACTTCCATGTAGGGACTGAAAGTGGTTGTAGCGAACCTGAAGGTTTCTGGTGCTCGACTTTCACCTGCTGGAATGTATAGCAATGAGATACAAACTCAGAAATGTCTCATCTCATACCTAGCCACCAGAACTATCGCCGCATGTCATAGAACATCTTCGTGGTCCCTGGGTGTACATCCCACTGAGAGTTATGGCAACCCCCCATCACATCCTTCCATGCCACTAATAGCACAACGTAACAGTTTCGATAACACAGAACACCCTCTTTGGAGAACGACCACTGGACGTCAGTCTCCCCACCATTAATAGAGTCCCTAATGCTATGGAATTTATCATCCAGTTGTTGTTCCTGATTAATTAACTCGAGGAGAGCAGATGTCAACTGAACACTGGCTAAAGACACTTCATTCCCTTTCCATTGAACTCCAATATGAAACTGAACAAAAAGAGCCATCAAACTCCAATCTTCTGAAGATTCTTTCACATCCTGTGATGGATGTTTCCTGCTTAATGCAACTGTAACTACATTTTCTTTCCCTGGGGTATATTCAATGTCAAAGTCAAAAGATTATAGGTACTCTACCCAACACCTTTGGCAGAGATTCAAATATTTTTGAGGGAATATATAACTCAATCTATTGTTGTCGGAATACACAGTAAATATTTCTCCACAAAGTTAATTCCTCCAACACTTAAGTGCGTGCATTACAGCTGCAAGTTCAATGTCATGGGTAGGATAATTCTTTTTATGAGACTTAAGCTGATGAGACCCATAAGCAACAACATGATTACCCTACATGAGGACACATCCCAAACCTGAACTCGATGCTTCCCAGAAGACCACGTAACCTATCCCCGCCTCAGGAAGAGTTAACACCGGTGCAATAGTAAAAATACAATTTAGCTCAACAAAAGAACTATAACATCTATCATTCCATGAAAAATTCACTCCCTTTCGAGTCAGAGTAGTCATCGGAGAAGCTAACTTTGAGAATTCTTTAATGAACCGGCAATAATATCCTACTAAGCCCAAGAAGCTCCGAATCTCGAAAATATTTCGTGGTTGTTCCTAAGTCATAACAGCCTTCAAATTCTCAGAATCAACTGATATTCCTTGTCCTGACACCACATGTCCCAAGAATTTCATTTCCCGAATCCATAAATCGCACTTTGAATGCTTAGCATAAAGTCATTGATTCCTTAGAAGACTCAGGACTGTTCTCAGATGATGCACATGATCCTCCTCAGACTTGGAGTAGACAAGAATGTCATCCACAAAGACCACCACGAATGTATCTAGGTACTCACAGAAAACTGTGTTCATCAAAAGGCATGAAAACTGTAGGAGCATTTGTTAGGCCGAAGGGGATAACAAGGTACTCATGATGGCCATACCTACTCTGAAAAGAAGCCTTAGGAATATCAGATTCTTTTATCCTCAACTGATGATAACCAGATCGAAGATAAATTTTTTGAAAAACACTTTTCCTATATCAATTGATCAAACAAATCATCAATTCATGGTAACAAATATTTTTTCTTTATCATAACTCGATCGAGATTTCGATAATCAACACATAAGCGAAGAGTACTATCAACCTTCTTGGCGAAGAGAACTAGAGCTTCCCAAGGGGACACACTCGGGCGTATAAAACCTTTATCAAGAAGATCGTCTAACTGAGACTTCAATTCATTTAGTTCAGCTGAAGCCATTCGGTAAGAGGGAATATAAACCGGTTGAGTACTAGACATTAAGTTAATAGAGAAATCAGCCTCTCTTACTGGTGGCAAACCAGAGAAGTTAGAAGGAAATACATCGGGAAACTCAGCGATGACTGGAGGAAGATTACCACTCATTTAATCTCTCTCCATATCAAAAGAAAACACTAATATAACTTTCCCCAACTATGGATTAGAGGGTCTGGATCTTCTTGAACTTGGGTCCCATTCTCCTTGAAAAATGAGAGACACACCACTGGGTGTAGTAAGGTAGACTCGTCGTAGATAACAATCAATTCGGGACTTATTGGCAATGAGCCAATCCATCCCAAATATGACATCAAAATATTTCATGTCAAGAACCAAGAAACTCTAAGCAAGCTTGAAATCTGATAGAGAGAAGACATAAGAAGGACTACGAAGACAATTCTCTCTCATTGTACCAAGGGGTATAATAATATCAATCGCACAAGATAAATGCTCCATAAGTAGATTAAGAATATTAACAATATCGGTTGAAATAAATGAGTGAGATGCACCAGAATCAAAACGATCGGTCACAAAAGATGAAGCTATAGTAATGGTACCTCTCACAGTTGAAGGACTTGTATCAGCTACCTCTGGCGACTCTTCCACTGTGTGAAGAAGCTTCATTCCGATGCCTATGGATGGAACCCTTTTGTACGTGATTCATTTGATTGCCCCATAGTATATGGAGGGGTTGATGATCCTCTTCCACCACGTGGAGTATATAAGTGATGTAAGAATCTCTATATGTGCCCTAAACGTCCGCAGGAGCTATATTTCATTGGTGTCTCAGTGCAAACCCTCTTAGAATGTCCTGGATTCCCACACTGATGGCAAGTCAAAGAAGCCCCTCCTGGTGCTACCGAAGGTCTGGGATGACTATGCTGTCGAGAAATACCATAAGAAATGTCTCACTTCCATTTTACTTTAAAGGATCCAACACTTTCACTAGGAGAAAAAAGAACCTCCTTCAACCCTGACATTCTGGCCAAGTCTATCTCAACCATCATCTCCCTATCCAACACATCAACATAAGTGGGTAGCTTCAGTATGAAAACCTGAGAAAGGATATCTGATCGAAGTCCCAACTTGAATAGTTGAGATTTCATCCTCTCATTAGATAAAATCTCATGATCAAACTGTACCAGCTCAGAAAAGTTTTTTGAGTACTCAGTCATGGTTTTATTGGCCTACACAAGCTTGAAAAACTCCACAGCCTTGGCCAACACCATTGATTCTGGATAGAACTAGTTAGTGAAAAGAACCTAAAGTCTTTACACTCTAAACCATCATGTTTCACAGCAGTCACCATCGTGTCCCACCATCTCCTACTTGGTCCCTCCAGTAAAAAGGTGGCACACTTCACCTTGATCACCTCAGGTGTCTCCATGAACCCAAACAGATGTTCAATCTTACTCAACCATTCCTCAGAATGTTGTGGGTCAGTGGAGCCTTTGAAAACTGGTGGATTCTGGCATAGGAATTCTTGAGAACGACTTTGGAGAATATCAATGTGAGGATCTATAGCTGGAGTCTGAACAGGCACTAGAGGTGGTGCATTTCCTAGAGCTTGGACAGTGCGAACAATCACCTCAACAAGACTCGTATTCACATTATAACTTGCTTACTGAGATTCAGCAGCAGCCTCTATTTGGATCCTATTCTCATTTCTTCTCGGAGGCATGTTGCTACACAACAAAAAAGACATTTGAATAATGCTCAAATAGAGTAACAAGGAAAACTATTCTTAATATAAGGGATTAAAAATATTAGGACTCCACTCTATCAAAATCAAAACAGGGAAAATAATAGAACTAATCCACAAGTCGTATTTCCATAACCAACCCTGGTGACTTAAGGTTCATTTTGGTGAGAGCGGGCCAGGCACTCAATCACAACTACCTCCCAAGTCCCGACAAGAAAAATCAAATGCATACTTTCATTAAGGAAAGATGCTTAACCTACCTCTGATACCATTTTGTCACGAACTAGCCCGGGTACCCTGGTAACCCGATAACCGATCTGCTGACATATCCAGAAGGGCGTTCCCAATCCCCACGGGTCGGCGACAAGAACTTGGAATCATACAACATACAAGTGGGAATGATTTTTTTCCACAAGAATGCGGAAGTAAGAGAAACAAGACAATATGCATAACAAAAGAAAACTCCACTGGGAGTAATGTACTAGAATACAAAGAGGCATAAAATGTCAAAGTACTACAACCCAAGTACTAAAGAGGGAAAAAATCCCAATGTCCCTAAGGAAACAATTCACCAAGACCAGAGATCAACAACTGGATCCACCTTCAAGAGGTCCCTTCCCTTTGCTTGATCCTAGAAGAAGAAAATTTACAAACACCCGAAGGAAAAAGTACGGTGTGAGCATAAGCCCAGTAAGATACCACCAATGATTCCGTAACAAATTCCGAATATAGATTATCCAGATAAAAGATTTCAATTTTCAAATAAACAGGATTGGCATTTGAAAATCCTATTTTAACAAAACATGCTATACATTTTCAAATGATGGAAAAACCAATTTAAACAATGGTTTTACAAATAATGGAATATTTCTAAAATAATGGCTTAAGTAAAACATTTATATAAAACAATTAATATAAATTCAACAGGCATGTAAGGCATTTCAAAAGCATTGGAATACATTTATATATGAAATATAAATAAACAAGCGAGCAACATGGTCATCTGGAAAAAGGTATGATAGTATTAACCAGTTATAGGATTACACACTCTCTATGTGAACTTAGCAAAATGTGTATACACACATCCCTATGACACTGAGCAAAGGAGACTCGTCACCAACCCAGCCGGGATGTGACCCGCTGCAAGTATGTTTTAGAATGTTTTCGTAGCGTGGAGTGTATCCAAATAACTCACTAACTACATAAGGCTTGCATGAGCTCTTACATGATGGGATAACTATTTTAAGAATGCTTAAAATATGATCAATATTAGTCTTCCATTCCAAAAGTGCCAATTTCATTCAATTTAAAACCAAAACAGGTTTTATTCAAAACATGCCTTTCCACAAGATAAAACCAATGGGTTTCTATCAAATCATTTTAAGCCATTTTCATATGTTTGAAATCCATTCGAAACCAATTCCATCATTACACAATTCATTTCCACAATTAAATTCAACAATTTAATTGAAATCATTTCCATCAATTCCACAATTTAAAACCAACAATTTAAATTGGCCAATTTCCATAAACACACCCAATTCAATAGAATTGGGGTTTTTTCCAAATTTCCATGCCAAAACCATTTCAAATACCTCGATTCATTGGAATCGGGTTTTAATCAATTTAATTGAAATCAAACTTGAGCAATTGAATTTAAATAAAAAATTGAAATAAATCAAGAAAATACAATTTTAATCAATTCGGAAAATTGGGATGGAACCACCTACCTAGATTTATTGACGGGAGATAACCAAATGAGAAACCCCAACCACCGAGCAGCACAACGATGTCGATCAAAATCGGGATCTAAATCCTTAAAACCCAAATTAAGATAAAAGGGATCAAGATCTTGCAAAAATAGATCTAGATTCAAAACCCTAGATCTATACCTCAAATCATAGGTATAGATCAATAGAAACAAAGGAAATCTTCCATGAAAAGATCAAGGAACGATAGATGAATAAACGAGATACGCAATGGGATGAAATCCACTTATCGGGAGGAGAGTGGATCTTCAATATAAGCCTTAAATCTCAAAGAAAGATGTTCGGGTCACCTTGGAATCTATCTAGGAGGCTTTGGAAAGACCTAAAATGAGTCAAGCCTGAGACGAGGTCGAAAATATGGAAGTCCCGGGGGTTCGGGTGGTTTTAAAATAAATTTTTTGAATAAAAAACAGCGCACACAGTTTACCTGGGTAGAGGTGCACGGTTTTTCAAACCATGGGCACACTGTGCGTGCCTCACTGTCTAGAGATAAACGGTCTGCACGATTTGGTCGCATGGTTTGTCAAACCATGCGCACACCGTGCGTACCTCTCTGTCCAGTGCTACTTGGTTGGCATAGTTTGGTCGCACGGTTTGTCAAACCGTGCACAAACCGTGCACAAGCCATTGCCCTTTTGTTTTACTTAAAAGTTCACCCAAACGCACCCCCCAAGTCACTACTCCAAAACAGAGGTGCTTAGAAATATCAAAAGTACAAGGAAACGTAACGTGATGTTACATACACGCATACAAACTCATACACATACACATATAGACACACACACATGCACATACATGCACATACTTGCACACACACACACACAAACACACAAACACACACAAACACAAACATTCTCATATACATACACATACAAACATACACTCACACACACACACATATGCACATATATAGATACACATATAAAAATATACAAGCTGAAATACATATACAAGAAAATACATTGACACACATATACTTACATAAACACACACACACACACACACCAAACTACATACATACATACATGCATACAAACATTAATACATATATCCATACATACATTCATACATACATACATTAAGAAACAAACAAATAAATACATATAGATACACACACACACATACAAATATATAGATATACATATAAAAACATACATGCGCACACACAAATACAAAAAAATATATAGATGCACATATTCATACATAAATACATAAATGCGCATGCACAGACATACAAAAAATTATACACTCATACATACATACATACATACATACATACATACATACATACATACATACATACATACATACATACATACATACATACATACATACATACATTAACGACCCGAAATTTTGAATAAATCGTGTTTCCTAATTTTATGTGTTATTTTATTTTATTTTTATACTCAAAGAAAATGTTTCATTTGATAACATGAGTATAATTAAAATGAGACCGTTGGGTTTTGACTGTTATATGACCCCAGGGAACTAAACATTTTGATTATTGTCTCTAAATACAAGTAATATTGGTTAATTAATATAGAAAGAAGATTTGATGGCCTCACCCAGTAGTCTTGGACCGATCGAATCCCATCTAACGGAACTTGGGAAGGAGGTAGTACCACTGGGCTTTGCTCTGGACCAAACCCAAGCCGAACTTCATCGTGTGATGCTAGAACGGAATCAACTTTGCGAGAAGTTCAAAGTGATAAAAATTACTACTCGTGCGATGTTAGCTGAGCCTCCCTCAGATTCTCTCACCTTAGCACACCTTACACTTAGGTGCTATTATGGTGTGATAAGGGGCTATGTAAGGAGACCGTAACTGCCTTGTGTAATCCTTTGTTTTAAATAAATTTTGGGATTTCTTCTTAGGATGATGTTTATGACTTTTCAAATGACCGGATAAATATAGTATGCATATTTTTGATGAATTTTAGAAAATGAATATTTAAAAAATGTTTATGTAAACCTTAAATAATTAAAAATGTGTAATGATATTCAAAAAATGGTCTTCTACAATTATGTTCAGTACAAAATTTAGAGTCTAATAACATCAAATTGATTTTTGATGAATAGTAAATTATGAATAGTAATTTTATGATTCGGATTAGTAATGTGACCAAATGGATTAGTAATCTCACTTAAATAAAGTATTAATATAATCTAGGCACCTTGATTAAGTAATGTGATTCAATAAAATGGTTAAATAACGGTTTCATAAATTATTATTCAAGTATTAGTTTTTTTAGGTGAATAGTGTTTTTTAATTAAAAATTAAATTAAAAATATTTAGAAAATTATTTTTATAAAATGGATTTCATTTTTCAACTCAGAGCATCGATATTATGTTAAGGTAATTTTTGGGGATTTTTCTGAAAAAAATGAATTTTCGGTGAATAGTGTATTTATTTAAAAAATAAATTAAAAATATTTAGAAAATTATTTTTATAAAATGGAGTCCATTTTTGAAATCAGAGCATTTATATTTGGTTAAGGTGAAATTTTGGGATCTTTTTGAGAAAGTGAAATTTTTAGTGAATAGTAAAAATACCGTTTAAGGGTTTCAGTATGTTTAATGACATCATAATTGTGTCATGATGATGTCATGATATATTTTAATTTTTGGATGACCAAAGGTGATGAGTTATTGTATTGGGGGCCCCATGTGGCCTAAATTCATGGGAAATATCATGGGAGAGCACATGGTTTTGAGAAAACCACTTTTGAGGTGTCCCTTGGCCATTAATGCCTTGTCCCCTCACTTTCCCTATAAATACCAAGCCATATTCTCATCCATTTCGACTCCCCACTCTCCCCCAACGAATTTATGGTCTCATTACCTCCCAAGGAGTCCTCCCAAGGTGCCCCCAAGCCCTCAAGGTCCCAACCTTTGAGTTTTAAGAGTTACGTTTTAAGGTAAGGGATTCGACCTCTCTCTTTCTTTTCAAGTAATCTCTTTTATGTCATTCCTTTTATGCTCCATGTTATTTTTTTGGAGGATGTTCTTTTTTATTAATTATACTTTCCTTTTTATGTTCATATTATGAGAGACCCCCTCTTACTCCCATCATTTCATTTTATGAACGTTTAAGTGGCGTCGTTATGCTGCCGAAATTTTTGTAACGGATTCTTTCACCCTTCTCATTTTCAAGTCTATTTTCTTATCAAGTCTTTCATGTTATTTTTTATTTTGTTGGGGTATGATCTCTATATCTATCATAATTATATTTTATTATAATATTATTAGAGACCCCATTTTGTCCCTTCAATTTAGTATTTTGAAGTTTTAAGTGGCGTCGTTAGGCTGCCGAATTTTTAAGGGATTCTTTCACCCTTCTCATTTTCAAGATCTATTTTCATGTCAAGTCTTTCAAGTTCCTTTTGTATTATGTTGGGGTATGATCTCTATATCTATCATACTGAACCCTTATTTTCATATTATGAGAGACCCTATTTTGATCTTGTAAATTCATTTGTTGTTGATGTTTAAGTGACGCCGTTAGGCTGCCAAATTTTTAAGGGATTCGTTCACCTTTCTCATTTTTTTCAAAGATCTACTTTCATGTCAAGTCTTTCAATTTCCTTTTTATTATGTTGGGGTGTGATATCTATATCTATCATACTGATCATTTATGTTCATATGATGAGATACCCTATTTTATCTCGTCAATTCATTTTTGTTGAAGTTTAAGTGACGCCGTTGGGCTGACGAATTTTCATAAGAGAAATCTTATTTTTCTCTTCCTTTCATGTTCTTCATTTCATATGGTATATCTTTAAAATTTCATTAACATGTTCTAAAATCCTTTATATTCTGTCCCTCTACTGTTTTATGGGTAATTTATTATTGTTTGACCCATGTCCCTTCTCTTTTCAATGTTTTCTAAAACCCCGAAACATAGCTGTTATGCTGTA
Organism: Viscum album; assembly: GCA_963277665.1. Classification (NCBI taxonomy): domain Eukaryota; kingdom Viridiplantae; phylum Streptophyta; class Magnoliopsida; order Santalales; family Viscaceae; genus Viscum; species Viscum album. The sequence goes on from OY728163.1 coordinate 658,027,305, forward strand.
GAATTTCCGTCTCAAAATGTCTCTCTCTTTTTCTAAAGTTCTATTATTTAATTAAGTGAATACTCAAACATCTTTCTTTTAAAGGGGTATTCACATATATACCAAAATGTTTTATTTTAAATTATGGGATTTACATACACGAGACCCGCTCTCCCCTTTTGTGGGTTTAATGTTTTGTAAAGATCATGTCTTTAAAGAAATTTTTAAAACGTTATGATTATGAAATGAAACTCATTTATTTCATTCTATATGGGTTGTTTATGAAATTATTGATGATGATATATGTGGCTCACATGATAATAAAGAAATGTCAAGGGTGCGCCCAGATAGCGCTCCAATGCATTGGGTAAAGACTTCATCTCTAGAGATGACCTTTTAGACAGATACCTTGGTGAATAACCTTGGTAATTTTTAATGACACCTTGGGGATGGACCTTGGTGAAATGAAATGATTGTCAATATTAAATGTTGTAGCCACATCTTCAAGTTATGAAAAATGTTATTTTTATTATGATATATCTCATTATTTCTTTATCATGCCTTAAAGTTCTTTTGATGACCTTATTGAAGTATCTCAAGTTCACATGTAAAATGTTTCTCTTGTTTCCCTTACTGGGCCTTCTGCTCACCCTTTCTTTTGATGTATGTCCCCAGGTTATGAGATGTAGTAATGAACCTAGGATGAACATGAGGAGAATCCTTTCAAGTTTTTAAGAAGAATGTTTTATGTTTTCATGTTTTAAGTTCCCAGTTTCCAAGACACTAAACCTTAAAGATCCTCCGTTTTGTAAAATGTAATGAATGTTTATGTGATAAAAAGGAGGGATGTTATAGTTGGTATCATAGGATGGTTTAGTTATTTGTGGAAATTAGGATATGAAAACTTTAGGAAGAAGCCTATAGAAAAGTTTATATATAGGGAATCTTCCTGGTATTTTGGTGAGTATTGAGTAATGGGTTGCCAAGAAAATACATCCATGTCTGGATACGAGCAGGTAGAGGTGGCTCTGCACAGATGTACATAGGGGTAAAACCCGAAAACACCACTTTGAGCTAGACTCAAACGGGAACTAGTACACGACAACGGGCCTTGCTGCACTCTTGGTTACGACACTCCTGGGGGATATGCTTTGGTAAATTCATAAGCTTAGTATGAACCATTGTTAAAGGAACAAAGATAAAATAAAATAAATATTCACATAAGAATATATAATCATGGATAACCAAGATTGGAACCTAGGGGATCACAAGTTAGGATATACTTTTATTCTACAGGTTTATCCTTTTAGGCTTAAAGTTTCATTTTTATGATTATTGGCTAAGTATTTAATCCCCTAATTATAGTTTCTTTTCTTAGTTATTGACGGGAAATGTAAGAACATGTCCCAACAACCAAAGTGATAGGAAATGCAACGATTGTCGTATTAATATGACAAAGATGATTAGGGGATCAAAATATGATTATTATTTTGGAAGACGTTCACCATTTTGGGGACCCTATATGATCGAGGTAAATAGATTACTATGGTATTTTCATTGAGGAGTAAGGTTGAATTATATTTTGAATAATTGATGAATTTAAGGTGGACTTATAGTAATTTAAGTTACTTATGGAAATGATTAACCTATCTTGGGTAAAATATGTTTAGGTTAGCTACTTTTTTTATAAGATGTTAGGAGTGGTTGATGTTTTTTGGAGATGAACAATGAAGTTTATTTTGGAAGACTATGTTATCAAATCTTTATTGTATTTGGGTTTCAATCTTAGTTTGGTTTATTTTGAGGAATTTTAAGGATCGTTATTTATGGAATGGTCTATGATGAACTTTGGGTAGTACAATGGAATTTTGAAGATTTAAAGAAGTTTCCCTTCCTATGGGATTCTTTCATTTTGAAGAGTTGTTTTACCTTACCCTTTCTATTTTTGGGATAATGTTTAAAGATAGATGAAATAAATAGTTAATCTTTTGTGGATTATGTGATTCTCTAGAAGATGATTCTTGTGTTTTGATGAGACCAAGTAGTTTTTAATGCGTATCGTTTGGAGAAAAGATTAGGTTTGGTAGAAACTTATTAAAGGATGAAACTCTACATAAAGGTAGGTATATTTTCTTTTGTTTTTGTTCTCTGTAGTAAATGAATTCCTCAAAATTATGAAATGGAATGTAAAACAAAAACGTTGTTGGTTTACGTTTCCTACTAGGTAATCAAAGACCGTTTACACACATCATAAATTTGGGATTTTCTTATGGTTAACTTTCTCCTAATCATGTTTTCTATCACTCTCCCTCAGAACTTGACCCTTTGTTTTCTCCTCCATGTCCATGTTTTCCTACATGGAATCCTAGTGTGGGCTAACTCAGGCGACCTTTGTACTTCCCTTTCTTTCTTTTAAAGTAATAGTTTTACTGACTCCTTTTCTGATGTGGGACTTTCAATGAAATTTCAAAACCCAATTTTAGAAAATTGTGAGGACGCAATTTCTTAAGGGGGGAAGATTGTAATGACCTGAAATTTTGAATAAATCTTGTTTCCTAATTTTATGTGTTATTTTATTTTATTTTTATAATCAAAAAAATGTTTCATTTGATAACATGAGTATAATTGAAATGAGACCGTTGGGTTTTGACTGTTATATGAACACTGGGAACTAAAAGTTTTGATTATTGTCTCTAAATACAAGTAATATTGGGTAATTAATATAGAAAGAAGATTTTATGGCCTCACCTAGTAGTCTTGGACCGATCGAAGCCCATCTAACGGAACTTGGGAAGGAGGTAGCACCACTGGGCTTTGCTCTGGACCAAACCCAAGTCGAACATCATCGTGTGATGCTATAAGGGAATCAACTTTGCGAGAAGTTCAAAGTGATAGAAATTACTACTCGTGCAATATTAGCTGAGCCTCCCTCATATTCTCTCACCTTAGAACACCATACACTTAGGTCCTATGATGGTGTGATAAGGGGCTATGTAAGGAGACCGTAACTGCCTTGTGTAATCCTTTGTTTTAAATAAATTTTGGGATTTCTTCTTATGATGATGTTTATGACTTTTCAAATGACCGGATAAATATAGTATGCATATTTTTGATGAATTTTAGAAAAAGGATATTTTAAAAATGTTTATGTAAACCTTAAATAATTAAAAATGTGTAATGATATTCAAAAAATGGTCTTCTACAATTATGTTCAGTACAAAATTTAGAGTCTAATAAGATCAAATTGATTTTTGATGAATAGTAAATTATGAATAGTAATTTTATGATTAGGATTAGTAATGTGACCAAATGGATTAGTAATCTCACTTAAATAAAGTATTAATATAATCTAGGGACCTTGATTAAGTAATGTGATTCAATAAAATGGTTAAATAACAGTTTCATAAATTATTATTCAAGTATTAGTTTTTTCAGGTGAATAGTGTTTTTTAATTAGAAATTAAATTAAAAATATTTAGAAAATTATTTTTATAAAATGGATTTCATTTTTGAACTCAGAGCATCAATATTATGTTAAGGTAATTTTTGGGGATTTTTCTGAAAAAAATGAATTTTCGGTGAATAGTGTATTTATTTAAAAAAATAAATTGAAAATATTTAGAAAATTATTTTTATAAAATGTAGTTCATTTTTGAAATCAGTTCATTGATATTTGGTTAAGGTGAAATTTTGGGATCTTTCTGAGAAAGTTAAATTTTTAGTGAATAGTAAAAATACCGTTTTAGGGTTTCAGTATGTTTAATGACATCATAACTGTGTCATGATGATGTCATGAGATATTTTAAGGTTTGGCTGAACAAAGGAGATGAATTATTGTATTGGGGGCCCCATGTGGCCTAACTTCATGGGAAATATCATGGGAGAGCACATGGTTTTGAGAAAACCACTTTTGAGGTGTCCCTTGGCCATTAATGCCTTGTCCCCTCACTTTCCCTATAAATACCAAGCCATCCTCTCATCCATTTCGACTCCCCAATCTCCCCCAATGAATTTATGGTCTCATTACCTCCCAAGGAGTCCTTCAAAGGTTCCCCAAGCCCTCAAGGTCCCAACCTTTGAGTTTTAAGAGTTACGTTTTAAGGTAAGGGATTCAACCTCTCTCTTCCTTTTCAAGTAATCTCTTTTATGTCATTCCTTTTATGCTCCATGTTCTTTTGTTGGAGGATGTTATTTTATATTAATTATAATTTCCTTTTTATGTTAATATTATGAGAGACCCCCTCTTACTCTCATAATTTCATTTTATGAATGTTTAAGTGGCGTCGTTAGGCTGCCGAAATATTTGTAACGGATTATTTCACCATTCTCATTTTCAAGTCTATTTTCTTGTCAAATCTTTCAAGTTCTTTTTTATTATGTTGTGGTATGATATCTATATCTATCATAATGATCTTTTATGATCATATAATGAGAGAACCCATTTTATCCCTTCAATTTAGTATTTTGAAGTTTTAAGTGGCGCCGTTAGGCTGCCGAAGTTTTAAGGGATTCTTTCACCCTTCTCGTTTTCAAGATCTATTTTTTATGTCAAGTCTTTCAAGTTCCGTTTGTATTATGTTG